>JAPMOQ010059908.1:3566818-3584245 GCA_026543055.1 Argiope trifasciata
ACATCATGTGAAAAATAACGGCATTTCTAGGTCAATCAGCACACTTGAAGAGATTGACTTTGAGCCTTGCTGATGGACATGGGAATACAAGTCGAATAGAAAACTGCAGCCATTTGAAATCCAAAGGCACGTCGGTGGAAATAATGGGAATGCGGGAAATGAGCACATTTTCTCCTATCGATTTTTTTTTTGTTAAATATGGCTTCCTTGATAGCATTCGGGTTCAGTTTCTTTGCCGCGAATCTTGTCCCATTACAAAATTGAGTGGATTAATGTTCCTCGAAAGACTAATGAAGCAACGTAATTGTAATGAAAAAAACCTAAATGAAAAAAAAATTCAGGTCAGCCATATGAAAACACAAGTGCCATGGCATCCTTGCATATTCATGTATATGCTTTGGGATGCCATTGAACGTTGCTAGAAATATGACCATTCTGCCAATGTCTGAAACATTTTCTATCTTTGCAACCGCATCGCGTAAATGAATGCATTCTTTTGAAGACAACGATTTTCCATTTAAGTGATTGAATAACAAACGTTTGGATTTAATTTTGGTATACATGTCTGCTACATACTGTATTAATGGAATAGTTGACGGCATTGTTGAATATGATTTCTTCCCTTCTAAGGTATCATTTTGCGGTATGATTAACAATTCATCCCTGAATCTTTTTTATTGAGTTAATCACATATAAGAATAAAGAAAACGAAAAATATGAAAAACACAAATTAGGAATAAGGAAAAGTTAAAAAGAAGGTAATAATTTCACTTGAGATAATGAAATAAGGATATCCTGTTATCTGTAATTAGATTAGTTGCTTAACCTTGCCCTTTCCCATAAAATTATGGGATATTGCAGCGCATCGTATGATCGATGTTATTCAGAGACATGTTGAATTCTATTACTCTGTCGCTGTGTGTATCATGTTCTTCGCGATTTATGACAGCCGCAATGTTCCGATTACGTTTAAGCGTCGAAGTATGCTATCGAAGTGTTGTGTTTTATCAGCTCTAATTTGAATTGCTTGATTATCCGCTGTTAAGCTGTCTATTGAAATTTTGAATAAATTTATCAATGAAATGCGTTGGTAAAAAATATTTGTGAATAGAATATAATAGGTTATTTGGTGACCAGAATTGCATCGCAGAGTTGAATAACTTAAGTATCATCGTCACCCACAAAATATATAAGTAAAAATTTATGAACAGCATCCAAAATTGAAAAAAAAATGCGGTGATATATTTGTCCATGAATTTTGAAAGTTGATGTGTATTGAAAAACCTTGTCAACTGCGAAAAATGTCATGGAAATCTGAATTTGATTTGAGAATGTCCTGCAAAAAGTGTTTGAAATCAGGTGAGACGCCTGAAAGCAATGACAACAATGGATCAAGTGATGGATGTAATATCGGCAATTTAACTTTGTCATTCGTGCAGTACATTCTTGGTGTTTCATTGCTGAAAAGTGAACTGCAATGTCCACAGGCCTTATTCATTTACCGATATTTATATTGGGATGAAATCATCATATTGAAATGCAAAAAGATTCAAATCAACATGTAGAACATATTAAGATCGATTAGCTCGTAAACGTTCATTTTCAATTCTTGTCGCATTTTAGTTTTTTGATTCTGATGCGCGTAATCGAGTAACACAAAAACGTTGCCTTTCAGTTCTTGCCGCCTATTGATTTTGTGATTCTGAAGCAGGTGAAATTGCAATTTGTAGCGATTTACCTCATTAGCTGCTCGTTTCTTTAAGAACCTGCAATTCGCTTATTTCTACGTACTGCGCTGATAGATTTACTAAGCAATGGATGTTTGAAAGGCATATTTTTTGACGAAGCAATCAATAAGATATACGCTTGAATAACCAAAACATCGTTTGACGATTCATTGAATAAATAGAGAAATTACTGTTTTGCACTGAGAAATTTCCATTATATATAACTTATTCGGTATTGATAATTATAATTCTATTTTGAATGTATGAGATAAACTCTGAAAATAATAATTGTACTATGCTTATAAGCTTTGCGCAATAGTCACAAAATATTAACCTTTAACTTGAATTTAGCATTTCTACTGAATCTATTGTGTCTTTTCGGTGAGTTATTTGAGATTAATCCTTGGTAAATAGATGCGATTGAGATCCGAATTTTTTTAAAAAAATTTAGATAATTTTAATATGCTTATAACTATTCAGCAGATGTAAGAAATAAGCTGACTAAATTTCGTTGCAGTCTGTTGAATGGTGCAACGTAAAGTACGAACAAACAAAAGATTCATTTTTATATATTAGATTTTATTCTAAAAAAATTAACTGCTTTGCAATATTAAAAAGCATCCATCCCTCAAATTTAATAGTATTAAAATAGTTTTTAATAATTTGCCTTTCTTTTACTTATTAAATTTATTTTTTTAATTTCATTTTTTTTTTTTTTTTTTTTTTTTTTGTACTCGTTCATCTGAAAACCAATTCACTTGAGAATAATTTGTAATTTATTGTTTAATATTTCATTTTGTCAAGTTTGTTTCAATTTAAGCCTTAAATTAAAATTTAAAACTTTGATTCAAAGATTAATTAAAATGAACATATTATTAATTTATCTTTGGTATATGAAATTGCACTTGGTTATAAATTTCTCACAGGTTGATAAATATATCATTGATGGGCAGATAAATTTAAACGTTTGCGTTAAATAATTCTACATTTTATAATTTATATATTTTATTCCATTTCGATGAATTAAAAGATTTGTGCATATTTGATTGTTAGTTAAGTACAAGTACAAAAGAGAAAAAATGCATTCCCAACAGTATTTACAGTACAACAGTATTTACTTGTTTGGTACAATGTTTTAATCGTTTAAAGCAATACTTACGGCTATACAATAATCATGATCTGCTGCAAATAGCAGAGAAAGGTTATTTCTGCATGAATGGAAATATGACCAAAACGCGTTTTTCATTTCTCGTATACGAAATATAATGAAAATTATTGTAATCGTTAAAAAAATTCGAAGAATTTGATAAATCTTCACCTTTTAGACCTTTCTGAGCTCGAAAAATAAATTTTTATCATTTTACTCAACAATAATGTTAGGTATTTTTTTATAAATTTTTAACATTATACTCAACAATAATGTTAGGTATTTTTTTATAAATTTTTAACATTATACTCAACAATAATGTTAGGTATAATGTTAAAAATTTATTTTTCAAACTCATGAAGGTCTAAAAGGTGAAGATTTATCAAATTCACAGATTCGAATTTTTTTAACAATTACAATAATTTTCATTATATTTCGTATACGAGTAATTAAAATTCTCTCAAATTTTTAGTGAAATCCATTCAAAGAAAGATCCCTCTGTCCATCTGCTTGAAAATAAACGCAATAACTACAAAATTAAGAGAGCTGTATGGTTAAAATTTGACACACAAATTCCGCATATAAGTAAAGATAGCTATCAAATTTGGGAGGGCCGCGGTGGCCTGGTGGTAAAGTCTCGGCTTCGGAACCGGAGGGTTTCAGGTTCGAGACTCTATTCCACCGAAGAACCGTCGTGTGAGGGGGTCTATTGCACGTTAAATCTGTCAGGCCAAATGTCCTCCCGCTGGTATGGCGTGGTGTGGAGAGGGGGATGCCAGTTCAGGTTTCGTCCTCGTCATTTGATCGTGGTTCAAAATGACGAGGTCCGTCCCAAAATAGCCCTCCTGTTGCTTTAAACGGGACGTTAATATAACTAAACTAAACTAAAACTATCAAATTTGGAATCAAGTCCATCCTGCGATTGTCTTCCAGATAGATTGTATTTTCAAAGGCCTGTAAACTAGCTAACGTAGACTATATTTTTAATATTAGATAATAAATGCCTTTGTTAGAAAACTAAAAATCGTAGATATTTTAATAATTGAATTTCGGTATACGGTTTTGTGACTTCAATTGCAATTTTGTGTCAGTTGTTTGGACGCATCTGAAGCATAACTATTACCCATGAAAGGGTTAGTAACCAAAAATGTCGGAGGGAAAATCCTACGATAGATTTTAAAAAAATGCTAAAATAATACGAAAGATATTTCGTAACTATTATTTGCCATTGCCATTACCATTACATGGGTAATGCAATTGCTTTACCTAAAGTCCACAATTTTATACAGTGGATAATGCCTTTATTAGAGTGCATATGAAAAAGATTTTGGGAGACCGCTGCCACTTGTTGATTTTTCGTATTTGAAGTATTCGAAAAGAAAATATTGTAATAAAAATTGAATTTCAGATTTTATCCATTCCAAAATTTCATTCAGGAGATGAGAGGTAACACCTTCAGTAGAGAGTTTGCGAGAAAAATTTGTGGAGACTTCTCTAGCTGATTAATTTCTCATATGCGTACAAAGAGAATAATGTAAGGCCAAAAATACTGAATTTGAGATTTCAACATTTCTCCATGTTTCTGTCCAACATACTTTTTTAATTATGTCATCTGTAAACACAATAGCACACTTTGAAACTAAATGAAAGAAATTCAAAACATAAACACAAAATGTATGATTCATCGAATTTTGAACGAAATCTACTCACAGTTAATCTGTTAGTTTGTTTATCCGATTACAAATGAAAAAGCTAACTACAAGACTTAAAAGGTTTGGTGGATAAAATTTGGTTAACAGATTTAACTTCTAATACATAGATCTTCATAAATTTTGAAACAAATACGTCAGGGGATTTGCAGTCTGTCAGTATGTGCTTTCAGATACTACATGTAAACTTGGTGGCACCGAAACACAACGACTTAAAGGAATGAAATTTCTTAAGTGTTACAAATAAGTTAAGTGTTAATTACAAATGTTTTAAGTGTTACTAAAATTATAGCTCTTGTCAAGTTCTATATCAGTTGATCTGAAAAAAGCATCCAGAATACATACTCGGTTCAGCAACACAAAGTGCTTATTTTTGGGGGTCTGATAATAAAAATTCGCGCACTCTATCTTCCCTCTGACTTCTCCAAGATAGGCGGGAAAGTTTTGGAGAGATTTGATTTAATTTCTCTCGGTTGCACTTTCATAGGCTTTCAAAACTAATGACATTATTGGTAGCCGGGTTTGAAGTTACTTTTGCATAAACAAAGAGGTTAATGTCTTTTTTTTGTGTGTGTATCTATTGTCATTTATTAAAAACTGAATTACAATATTAAATTCCTAAGAATTTTATATCTTTTCTAAATAGTATTGTCACGTAGATAGAACTCAAGAAGACACAAGAAGTAAAGTTAAATCCCTTTATTAATTCAACTCTGAACTAAGAACACTGTGACTGAGAGACCTTCAGCTTTTATACAAGTAGGGAAAGTTCTAGAATACCCTTCTGGAGACAGTAAGAAAAGTCCAGAGCACTTACCTGGAAAATTTAAGAAAGGTTCAGAAAATAAAGGAAAACGAAATAAAGGAAAAACAATCAAACAAAATACTAAAACAAATTTTAAGTCTACTGAGATTCGAACTCATGATCTCCTGACTATGAGTCCAGTGTCATAATCATTCAGCTATGCAGACTCGGCAACGTTTCGTTTCAATGCGGCAATATGAGTAACGATATACATTTAAAAAATCAAAGTATCAAAAATCATTCTCTTATAAATTCTATTAAAGATGGATTTACATTTTACTTTCTCATTTAATGTGCAGAGGGAAATTATTTCAGTCGTCAAGGAAGTCGAAGTAGTAGATTCTGACGAATCTCCCTCTTTTCAGAAGTCTCAGAGTCCCCAAAACACATTTCTGAATTCAGATTGTCTATCTGTTTATGAGCCGATAACTCTGAAATGCTCTATTCTAGACGGATGAAACTTGTTACATAGTCTTTAAAAATCAATCTGTAATTCCTTATCTAAATTTGTGATAATTTCTTCAAAAAGTCGATCCAATTATCTGACGAAAAGTTAACACGGTAACCAGAAAGACTTGGTTGATTAAAATTTGTTACACAAATTTAGCATCTAAAAACTAGATACGAATATAATTTGGAAGCAAATGCATCTTAGAATTGACAGTCTATTGATCTGAGCTCTGGCAACTGTGTATTGATCTAAACTATGCACATTTTTCTATAATTCTAGCATTTTTAAAAAATATTTTTTTTGCATAATTTTAGTTAAAATGCTTCATTGTTGCAATAAAATTCAACCTTACTTTGTTTTAATGTTGAAAACTCTTCTAGAAAGACTATTCATTTTTCTCTAGAAATCAAAAGGAAAAATTATGTGATCGCAAAGAGCAATATCAGATTTGAGAAGAAAAAAAAAGCACTTAATCTTTTAAAGGTACTATGATTCGGGACACCTCTTCATTAGGAAGGTTCATGAACGTAATGAAAGGAACAGGAATAGAGCTGGTAAACTAATGACAATTTAACGAATGCCCCAATTGGATGCTTAAAAAGACAAAATTATGAAAATTAAGTCATGCATAAGAAATTTAATTGCAGTTAAATATAACAAATGTTCTCCAGGAAACTTGTAGTTTCTGTCTTTTATATGAAAATAACTTGCTAACACAGAATTATCAGTTACTGATAACACATTCTCATATTTTTGTTACATTTCGGGAAAAAAAATACAGTTATACGATTCCCAACAAGAATCCTTAGTTAGGTTTCACCTGAGGGAATTCCAGATTTCCAAAAGCGAGTTTCCCCCTCAAATGCCTTCTTTCTATTGTTCTAGTGTCAAAACTGGGATAGTTAACAGTCGTCCCGGAGTGAATTGTGTCCCATCTCCATCTTAGAGGTGGTGTAGTGAAATGAAGAGAAGAAACGAATAAAAATCGGAAGGAACGTTTACGAAAAAGACATGCTTTATGTCCCTCATGACCCTGGAGTGTCAACCTCCATCATTAAGGCAGGAAGGAGATTTGATACGAATACTAGAAAAATAAGCATAAAAATAACGAAAATGAGAGGTATTTTGAATTGCTTAGCCACGAAGAAGGTGAATTTTCTCGGTGTTCATTGAGAAAAGTTGAGAAATCTCCGCCTATATAAGCCGAGAACAATTCGTGGTTCCTCGCACTAGCTCTTTGCATTCTTCTGTTAAGTCTTGTGGAATAGTAGCAGCAGTTGCTTTGTACCTACAATCATGAACTCGATGGTAAGTGGCTCACGATCTTGGTCGAAAATTTTTCTAACATTTTCTTGCGAAATGAGTAGGAATATAGAATTGTTTAAATAAGATATTTTAGGTTTAGTATGTTTGTTTTAACTTTTCTTAAGGTTTTAAATATAAAAAATTTCATAATATAATTTAAATATTTGATATACAATGTAATTTAAAATTAGTTTTTATCAAGTTCAAAAATATTGATTAAAAGGCTGTCAAAAAGTTTAAAATAATTTGATGAAAATGAGTGAAATGATTTAATGCTTTTGCGGTTTATTATGTAATGAATTTTATAAATTTTTTTATATATAATGTTAATCAAAATGGTGGCAAATTACTTATACAAACTCATTGATATATATTTCAATACCGTTCTTTTAAACGATCTTGATCTTATTATTCTTTAGTATAGATTGATTTATAACTATTTTCAATTCAATTTATATTCAAAATTAAAGGAGTGCTTCCTGATATAACAATTTATCAACTATCCTGAAAATTATGTATTGAAAATTTACTAACAAAATTCTAATATATCATCTTAAAGTTATTTAAACATGATGGAAATGAAACGATAACATTCAGAATAAATTCTTAGGAATATTTTAATAACCGAGAAATTTGAAAAAAAAATTTTTTTTTAAATTGCTATCAGAAAAAGATTTAAGTAGAAGTTTCAGTTTAGTTTTTACTTTAAAAAACCCAATATAACCTAAAAAATATATTCAATTTTTAAAACCACACTTTAATATTATTTTGATAAGTAGGACAATTAAATCATTAAAAATGAGTTTAAATATCAATACATGTCTAGAATATTCTGTATAAACAGAAATATCTTAAATTTTTGTCTTATCATTAGGAATTAAACCATTTTTTTAAATATGTCTTTTTTAATAAGAGTAACAGAGCAACAGTTTTTATTTCACTCTTTATTCAAAATGGGTTATTGAATCCTTTTTTATCTTCAAGACTAACTATGTTAAAAAAACTTAATTACCCAATTCTAAAATAAAAACCTTTTTCTTATCAAGAGATATCTATTTTTAGGCTTACGTCTGAGCTTAAAATTTGATCAGTATTTTACTTACTAGATTAACAAATAAATTGTTAATACATTTCTCGGCATACATCTCTATGTTAACAGTAATTAATTTAAAAAATTAAAATCGAATGAAGTAAAAAAGAAATGCACTGAGAAGCATTTATATTTGATATATTCATCCGAGAAATTTTTCTATCCAGAAACTTTGGGACTGCAGTTCTCTGTTCCTTAAGAATTGCAATCCAGGAGATCCAATTTTTAACGTTTTAACAATTTAATTAAGAGTATAATTTTTTTTTCTGAGATAAGAATTCAAGATCATTTTTCTTTATCATAGACAGTAGTGATATAATTGCTTAACTTTTCTTTATTTTTAGCTCATTTGACTTATAATATGATTTTCCAATATTTTGGCCTTTTAAATCTCAGAATTGATTATAAAATTATCTTATTTCCATTATGTGATTCCTTAAATTTAAATTCTAAATATAACTTTGGTAAAAGCTTAAATAATTATTTTTTAATTCAAAATGCAACGATAATTTGACTTTTTAAAGCAAAATAACTAGGCATAGTCTTGTATAAAATCATATTTCAATAGTAAGTTTTAACTTGAATACCCATGGTTTTCCCATCTTGTTCCTGAATTTTAATTATATTTTTAATTTTTTTTTTGTCGTATCCATGTTTCCATGGAAAGAGGGTGCAGTCGCTTCTGAGGGTAAAGACCACTGAGCACCCAGAGGGCAGAAGTCTGACTTGTAGCTCAAATGAAGATAACACACCCATTCACTTGCACAACCCCATTTTACAGGGGGGCACATTCACACGCCTCACAGACAGAACACAGAGAAACAACCATGTCCTGACCGGGACGCCCAGATCATGGAGAAGACACGCTACCCCTGTGCCAAGACGCCGACTACTTTTTTAATAGAGCATTTAAATAACTTTAAGGTAGTAGGAAAATACAAGAATTTGATTTGCATTATCGTTACTTCTGTAAAGAGTGAAGGTCGACATTGCTGCATCATTTTATAAAAAGAACATTTTTTAATGAAATTTCACGGATTATCTAAAAATTTGGATCCCTAATACGAAGATAGACATTGAATACAAAACTCTTTCGCATTTAAAATATAGCATTTTGAAAAGTAATAAAGTTATTGAAATAATTAATATAGCAATAGAATATTCCATTTCGATCCATGAACAATAAGGCCATTTCAGCTCTTGCAGCACTAGCTGTGGTTCCAGTTGTACCTGCAGCTGCCATTCCAAACTACTATATTGATACTAGTTATTTTTTAAATTTAAATTAGTTAATTAATTAGCGTTTTTTTTATTTATAATATAAAATATTATGGTGAGTTTATTAAAAATACAGTTTTAAAACGTTTACTAATTTTTTTCAGATCTTCTTCGGCTGCCTCATCGCTTTTCTCTGCTGTGCAGCCTCTGCTGGTCCTGTATTTCCATATGCACCATATGCCGCTTATGGAAAAGGCTACTATACACCACTCTTACCAGGACCAGCTGCAGTAGCCGCTTTGCCCGCAGCTCCAGCAGTACCAGCTATACCTGCCCGTTATGCTGCTCCTGCCATTCCAGCTCCAGCTGCTGCCGTGGCGGCTCCTGTCGCACCAGCTGTACCTGCTGCTGTCTTACCAGAATACTACCCTTACCAATCTGCTACCGCCGCTCTAAATTACCTTGGTTACCCCTACGGTTATCCTTATTATCCCTATGGATATGGTGCTTTGGTTGCCCCATACAAAAAATGAATGACTGCACAGGAACTGGGAGGAATCTGCCAAGGTCTTTGATTCATGCTTTGGTAAGTAGCGTTATTTTACTTTTGTTTTTGAGAGATTAATTAGTATTTTTTCTATAATATTGTTACTGAGAAATTCCATTGTTAGAGGAAATTACCGGAAGCAAAATCGACAAAATTATTATAAATATTTCCTGAAACCCGTTATGCCATTCTATTTCGTTTATCGAAAGTATCTTAATCCAAAACACCAATCTCATTACAATCAAAGAACAGGAATAGAAAAAAAATCACTACTTTAAGAGAATGTTCATGTAAGAAATTTTAGAGAAGAAAATATTTCCGTCTTCTTCTAACATGAGCATGTTGCCAAAACACCTTACAGAAATATTTCCTGTGCTGCACTGCAGAATAATATTTAAGTCGTCTTCAACACAATTAAATTCTTTTCATGTTGTATTGTAATTATTCTAATCAAAACATCACAATTGGTGCAAAAACTAATCAGTGGAATTGGAACATGTTGTGCTTATAGGTATTTAAATTTTGTAATTCCTTTTTCAATGAAATAGTCAACATACCGTCATATTTCAACTGATTTTTAACTTAATTATTGTGTATTTGATTGATTCTTTTTTTACTATCAGAACCTCTTGAAAATATTATTTATTGAGATGTATAATTGTACATTATTTACATTTGTACTTAATTTCATTTAAGTGGACAATGGATTCTTATTAGATACTTATGGGATTTTTTTACTTAGGGTTGTGAAATTTTTGATGCATAGATAATAAAATATAAATAGGTCGCATTTCCTAAAAAAACATTTTAACATTTTTAATATTTTTTTTTCAAAAAAATTTAAAAGATTTATAATTTTTTAAATTTCAAAGCATTCCGGGATACGTAATTTTAAATTTTTTCTAATATTTTTTCTTATTACTCAATGAAACTTATTTGGATAGTTTAGTTTAGTTTAGTTTAGTTATATTAACGTCCCGTTTAGGGCTATTTTGGGACGGACCTCGAAATTTATTTGGAATAAAATACATTCAATTTTAGAATTCCAATTAAAGGCTAATTTGTCGAGAAATAATTTTATGATCAATTGCTGAATTTTCATTGGAATTTTATGTTTTCCTGGTGTAAAATTGACTTTTAACTAGCTAAAAAACCTCGTAACATAAATTGCACACCACTTTTTCTTTTAATGTTTTACCGAAATCTTTATTATCCCTTTCATTTAATTTCTTCAGAAATTAAGATACCTGGAATATTTCAAAGATCTAATTACAGCATCATTTTGAGAAAAGTCATTAAGATGTACTTTTTTAAAATCTTAACCCTTCAAGTATTTATTTTTTGAAAAATACATTTTATAACACTATTTCTTTGTTGAATGTAAACATATTTTGGGGATGAAGCGATAAAAATGAAATTACTCATTTTTGCCCATTTTAAAGTTCATTGTAACCTTAAACGAGGAAGCTGGGTACTTACAAATAATTTTAATAATGAGAATGTAACTGTGATAAATGTAATAACTGTGAGTAAAGAAATAAACAGGAACTTAGACAATTATTTTGAACAATAATTATCTTAATATTATATATTTCTTAATATTCATATTTTTTTTCTTATTTATTTGGCAACTTGCTTATAGCAATTTTTTACATATAATGCTTATGAAAACTTATCAACACAGAAGTTTTAGGCAATCTTAGGCAGCCTGGAAACTGAGCTCCTAAGAATATATTTCACAATCTGGAAAATTCGTAGTGTCAGAATATCATGCTATAAAAATTTTTATTGTATTAAACTGAATATAACAATCTATTATTATATGTTCAGCAAAGTATAACATCAAACCTAATCCTCATTCAGTATAACTGTAAATCATCTAAATTTGGCAAAAGTAGTGATTTGTTATTTCATTTCTTTTATTAGTATATTAATCGCATAGTTTTCAATACGAATAAATAATTTCTGTTTAAATACTGCAATAATTTCGAAAAGGTCATATTATCCAATTAGTTTTTTATAACATCGGTGAATGATCTTATTATTTATGAATTTGCTGTTAAATGTTTACAAATTTTCCATTTTGTCATGTAATTTTTAGTCACATAATTTCTTTTGTCATTTAATTATGTCTTCATTTATTCTATTTTCTATTGCAGGGAAAACAAGTTGTTGATTTGGTACAAAGTTGGGGACAATAATCTCTCTTGTGCGCTTGCGTAAGAAGGAATTCTTTGTCAAAAACATCAGTTTTATCACTGCATGTAATTCAAGACCAAATAAAGGAGTTTTTATACATCTTAGCATTTTCTACTAGTCATTTAATTTATATTGTTGCATTTTACCTCCGTTATTAAAAACTCAAACGTCAAATTGTTTGAAAAACACTTTATTTTTAAACTCTCTTTTTTTTTCTTGCCTTTTCATATGTTTATATTAGTGGAATTTTGTAAGCGAATTTTCATTCATTTTAATGTTGATTTAAAGTTCAACAAATTTTAATGATGTTTGCTTGCCCATACTGACAATATTATCTGCATATATAAAACTCTTAGATAGACTCAAAATCTGGCCATATTTGTTAATCTTCATTTGACGACACAATGATCTCGCCCGGGAACAAAACAGGCGATTTGATAAGATTTTAGATGAACGCTATTCGAACATCAGTTCGAAAAAAAAAAATTAACAAAAAATTATCGGTCAGAAAACCAACAAAAATTTTTACGATGAGTTTAAGTCATGCCGTATCGATTTTTAAACGAATTAGAAGAGAAGAAGAGAAGACGAGTAGAATGAAAATGCTCAAGAGTCGTTCCTAAGAAGATCCAGTCGTAATGAAGAAGATGGATTTAAACGTATATGAGTAGGGAGTGAAGTTTCCAAACAACAGGAGCATAGTTGAGGTCTGATCTCTGTTCTTACTGCAAGACACGTGACTGGCGAAAAAAACTCAGTTAATTCAAGTGGAAAATACACAAAATATTGCAATGATTTTTTTTAAAAAATTGTTTTGGAAAATCTATTGAATCTACCGGAAATATAGAAAGACTTGCTGATCAGTGATTCAATCGAAGGAAGGAACCATTAGAAACATATAAGAGAATATAATTCAGCTATAGCTACATAGTTATCTAAATAAAAAGTGTTTACAAAGAACTTTGAGAATTTTTTCGAGTGTATTTTTGCAGATAATTTTTCGAGTGTACTTTTTTCTTAACATTTTTTATTTATTTCATTGTTTTATCATATTTTGAAAAAAATTGAATTTGCATACATTTGTTGCTAGACTAAAGTGGTTTAGCAGATGACGAGTGCAATGCTATTCGAGAGGAACTGAATTAACAGTTCCTGAGGGTTAAAGAGCATAAGCGATCAGGGGGCGGGGACCCCTAGTACTTTAATATTTTCAATTCTTAACTATCACTTAATAAGTTGCTTTTTATTAAAACTTGATCACTTATAGAGCGGAATCTAATAAGAACGATAATTGGATTTTTTTCATACTTCTAATAAAGAATTAGAAAATATATTAAGACTAAAAAAAGAAATTAATTACTGATTAATAGAAAAAAATTTCTGAAAACATTATTTTAGTAGTAAGGTTATAAAGAATTATTTTATTTTTTATTAAAAATTCTTATGATTAAACAAAAACTATAAGAACAGGAAGCACTAATAAGATGCATTCTAAATACATTTTATTTTCCATCAAGTTCATAATTTATTCTGATATTCCATAAATATTAGGAAATTTTCTTCTTTTTTGTAAAATTTTTATGCTTTTTAAATGCTTGCTAAAAATCATTTAATAAAAATTTTTAGCGAATGCTTCTTAAGAGATCGTCACATTAATAACTATTTAATTAGTGTTTCATAAAAAACGTTAAATATCTCTATACAATTTATTCTTAATTTTCCGTTTTTTTAAACGCATATTTAAGATATATAATTAGCTGCACAAAAACTGAATTTATTATAATCACTTTCAAAAGTTGGGTTTCATTGATTTAAAATTATGAAGTTCCTACCACTAAAGGAACTAAATCAGAAGGAAATAAGAAAATTACAGTATAATCTTATATTATTTCTCACATGAATATTTGAAATATTCATGAAATTGATTCAAATGTAATATTCGGGAAAGTAATATAATTTATATTTTGTCAAAAAACAACTGAATTAAACTGAACTTTAAAAAAGTATTGATTTATCTATCATAAGTTTAAACCAAAGGAGTGTTCTTCACGAAATTTTCTAGCATACTCCGTATAAAATTATAGCAATTAGGTATAACTACAAATGTCTTAAATGGTACAGGGGGTGATTAAATGAAAATAAAGAAACAACACCGAGGGTATAAATGAAGACTTAATTCAAATTATACACCATAAGCTTGATCACAAGGATTAAAGCCAAATTTCTTTAATACAAGTCATTCCATTTATGAATTATTGCCTTTCTATGCATGCGTAAGTACGGGCCTCAGGTGATCAATCTTTTGAAAAATTTAGTTCAAAATTTGAGAGTCTATATCAGAGGTTCCCAACCTTTTTTAAACTGGTACCCACTTTTCTAGTGAATATTTCAATACCGCCCCCCTCCCACTCCAGAGAAATAAGAGTGTACATAATGCGTGCTGGTAACAAGAATTAAGTAAAAAAATTACTAATAGATAGAATATTGTTGGAGTTGTAACGCTATTGAATTTCTTCTTCAATTAAAAAAGTTTTACCTGTTATAAGGACACATAAAAGTTTTGATGAGACGCAGTAACTCATAATAATATTTTGCTTTCTAAATAAATAAATTGACAGTTTCAGAGAACAATGAAAATGAGTACGTTATTGTATTAAAAAGCACTTTTATTAAAATTTAAAGACATCGAATTTCTAACTTAACTGATGAGAAAACTGAATTTGATGCATTTTAAGGAGCTTGTTAATGTCAGGCTCGATTTCACTTAAAAACAATTGTAAGTCGCCGCGTTCAGTAACATGGAGCCGATTTCTCTTTTTCATTACCAATGTTACCTCAGCACTAAATCCACGTTCTGCAAAATATGAAAATGGGAATGCTATCAGAAATCGTTGAACAACCAACCATAATCCTGAATACAGTTGCGAAATCGACTTCTGCAGCCAAAATTCTTGGTAGCCATTCTTGAATTTAATTTTTAATTCCTCATTTGTCGTCAGTTCTGTTAGTTCTTCTAACTGTGATGATCCTATTGTGCTGACATTGAAAAAAGGAACATATACGTATATACCAGATATTTTATGTATATACCAGACTGGTATTATGTAAATACACTGATGGAGAAAAAAAATCCCAACACCAAGAAAAAATTATTGTACAGTAATGAAATTTTAGGAATACATTTGTCTAGGTAACATATTTAATTGATTAAAGTTTCAAGATCACAGGTAGAGCCATTGGCGAGAAGAGCCATTTCAAATGTGAAATGTTGGTACATTAGTAACTGGGGTAACCACCAGAATTTTGAATGCAAGCATGCAAACGTGCATGCATTGTGTCGTACAGGTGTCGGATATCAGTTTGTGGTATGGAGTTCCATGCCTGTTGCACTTGGGCGGTCAATGCAGGGACGGTTAATGCTGGTTGTGGATGACGCTGGAGTTGTCGTCCAATGATGTCCCATACGTGCTCGATTGGTGAAAGATCTGGTGATCTAGCAGGCCAAGGCAACATATCGACACTCTGTAGGGCATGTTGGGTTACAACAGCGGTATTAGGGCGAGCATTATCCTGTTGGAAAACACCCCCTTGAATGCTGTTCATGAATGGCAGCACAACAGGTTGTATCACCAGATTGACGTACAAATTTGCAGCCAGGGCGCGTGGGATAACCACGAGAGTGCTTCTGCTGTCATACGAAATTTCTCCCCAAACCACAACTCCAGGAGTAGGCCCTGTGTGTCTAGGCCGCAGACAGGTTATTAGCAGGCGTTCTCCTGGCCTCCTTCTAACCAACAAACGGCTATCACTGCGACCAAGGCAGAACCGGCTTTCATCAGAAAACACAACCGATCTCCACTCCGTTCTCCGATGAGCTCTATCTTGACACCACTCACGTCGCAAACGGCAATGGTTTGGAGTCAGTGGAATGCATGGTACAGGACGTCTGGCTCTGAGCTGTCCTTGAAGTAACCGATTTGTAACAGTTCGTTGTGTCACTGTGGTGCCAACTGCAGCTCGAATTTCAGCTTCAGACGCCGTACGATTAGCCACAGCCATACGCCGAATACGACGGTCTTCCCTCTCAGTAGTACCACGTGGCCACCCGGAACCTGGTCTTCTTGAGGCAGTACCTTCCCTTGACCACTACCGCCAATACTCATGCACAGTGGATACATTCCTTCCAAGTCTTTCAGCAATATCGCGGAAAGAAAACCCACCTTCTCGCAGCCTTACAACACGACCTCGTTCAAACTCAGTGAGCTGTTGATAATGGCTTCTTCGTCTTCTCAGAGGCATCCTTGACTAACATTAACCCACTACGTCAAATCTCAACTGTAAATAACGATCACGAACCTTACAGCGCTTATTTAAAGCAAACCTCATGCGCATGTTCATAGTGTCGCTACAAGCGCCACACTTACGAGCGTAGCTCGAAATTTGAATCGACGTTATCTTTCAGATGTATAAACACGCCTACCAAATTTCGTTTATCTAGCACAGCTCCTTCCTAGTGTTGGGTTTTTTTTCCATCAGTGTATATAGGCAGAAAAAGAATATTTTCATCAATATCAGTATAGAATGAAAAAAGTAATAAATAAATTCAGTGTTTAAATTTGAATAAAAATTTATAATCTATACTTTGCTGTATATTTATTTAACATTCGTTTTAATAAGTTTTTATTTAATATCATTAGTTTCAAGTTTCTGAAGATAGAAAATTTATTAGATTATACACTAATTTCCACACACACTATAGTTTTGAAACTCTGAATTATAAAATATTGTTGATGATAATGTAATATTTTTGATATTTTATTATTTTAATTATAAATAATCGGTTAATTTTTTTAGCTTTAATTTGTCCCGTATCGCCTCTGGTTCACAGTGTCTATAAGAAAATTCTTTACCAGATACAGTAATAATTACAATTAAGTGCTGTTAATACAAAACAGTAAAAAAAATATTTAAAAGGAAAACATCTTACATTTTCGTTTTCTTATGTCAAAACAAAGGGCGTAATATTTGAGGTTTCAACTATACCACACGTAAAATAAGTATAATAAATATCAACAAATAAAAAAAAATCGACCTATCATAACAAATGAAAGTATATTATAAAAATGCCATATCTATTAAATACTTATATATCAGTGACAAGCAAAACTTTATATATTGGGTAGTTCGGAAAGTCATTTCGTTTTTTTTTTTTTTTTTTTTTTTTTTTTT
>JAPMOQ010059908.1:3584345-3684172 GCA_026543055.1 Argiope trifasciata
TTGGCTAATTTATTTCTGGCTTGAACAACATTTTTACCTTTTATATAGCAAAAAAGAAAAAAAATGACGAAAATGCTGTTTATTGCTCTCCATATTTAAAAGGGCACCATCCAAAAACTACTGCGAAGAATCAGCTGCACTTTTTCACACTCACGCCTTGCTATATCAGCTCTTAAAACATAAAATGATTTTGCGGTTTAAGTATGAAATTGGGTACGAAAAATGCAATTAAATCCTTTGTCAGGAAAAAACGAAATTACTTTCCGAACGACCCAATATCTTTATATATTATCCAATTTTTATATATTAATCCAGTTGTGATAATTACATTATGTTACATACAGTATTTTAATTAATTTTTAAGGATGTATATAAAATGAATTTAAAAAAGGAAAATTTATTTGATTTCAATCATTATTCTAAGTAAGCCTCGACGGCTTCAAAACACTTGTTGTCGATTTAATAATTATTTGAATGCCTATTACAATTCATTTTTGGAATGATTCTCAAAGCTGTATGGGAGAAAAAAAATTCAAAATAAGACCTTTTTAGATTCATTTTAAGATTTCGGAATAAAAAGAAATCGCAGAATGCTAAATCAAGATGACTCTATATGAAATTTGGCATGAGATTTTATGACTGCGACTGCAATTCTGACTTAAATTTTAGTTTGAATCAGTAGTAAAACAAAACTCCTAAATCAGAAATTTTATTTTTATGTATTTACTGCTAAATATTGGGATTAAACTCCAAAACAAGGCCAATGATCACAAGATAGATTTAGTGAAAATACTAATTTCACTATAAAGATCAATGTTTCGAACTACAGTTCGTCAATGTAATGAAAATCTTTCGCTTCCTTATCAAAGGTTCCCATGTTATGCGAAGGGGGTGGCATTTTTATTAGATAGTATGCGAAAAAGTCTTAGGGAGACCAATCCATCTAATTTGATTTGTTTAAATGTGGCAGTATGCACATCATATTAAAAACAGGCCTAGAAAATACCTTTTCAGCTCTGAATTTCTATACAATGGCATCTATTAAAAACATTTAGTACAAAAGTTGATAGTTTTAATGAGACTCTAATTCACCTAAAATGATTTACTTTTCTTCAATATAAAAGAAATAATGAAATTATTAGTCTTAATCTGCAGATTAGCTAACTAATCTACAGATTAATTTAAGGTGATTCGTTAAAGTGCAAATTTTTTTCCTTTCTCAAATTACCTAGATGATCAGTACATTACCTATTTATACTTGTTAAAGTGAAAATAATATCTTTGTTAGATCAACAAAAATGTTTCTGTGCGTTTACATTAAATGTTGTTTATTTATTTATTGATATCTAAAGAATCAAGTTTACACAATCGCACAATATACACATTATTTGAAAGAATCAAGCATCGATCAATTCCGAAACTTCAATAAAAAGAATCAAGCTGTGTGTGGTGATATCAACAGCTACTGGACACCAGTAATCACTTTTGTCTAATGATATGTTATGCGGCTACAGTCGAAAGGTCCTAAGCTCTATTCCCAGTCAATATCTCTTACCATATTGGTGATCCGGACGTGGTCAACCTTTAACCTTCAAAACAGCTTTTTCTGCCCATAAACAAAGCAAACAAACTGTCTCTACCAGCAATCAAAAGTCATCAAACTCATTTGATGCAGCAATAACAACTCTCGCAAGCTCGCTAAAACGCTAAATTAAATCGTTCGTCTCTCCTGAGACTCATTAGTGGTGGGGTTTAGGATGGCGTCTTAATAAGCCAGTGCACACCAGCGATCCCATTTATCTAATGTTTATGTTACACGGCTACAATCCAAAAGGTCCAAAGTCCTTTTTCCCGGCAAACTGTCTTTCCAAATATTATTACATTTAAGGAAATAGATTTATGAAACATATGATAAAATCATGCTTGCTTATTAGTTCAGTCTGTAGATAGGTGACACTTTGAATTGCATCGCAATTCGTTTTTGCGACAAGAACTACTATCAGTGGTAGATTTGGATTTCGAGTCACATTTTTTTGAAACCCTGTTCGGTAGCAAGAGTTTGTTTTATTTCTGTTACATGTAAGGATTTTCCAACAGTAGGGTTATATTTTTACGTAAAAATCTCTCTCTACAAACTCTGAATTCAGATCTCATATATAATTGTTTTAAAATATTCATTTTAGAACCAAGTTTATAAAAAACCCATTATCTGTTTAACAAAGAACAACAACTAAAATCGAGCGAACATAAATTTTTGCTCTGTCTACATTCGGTACTTTAATGTTCGCAATGACACCTTCATCGACGTTTGGATGCTTTGCATTAAAAGCTGTTAATATTTCTCTGCGAACTAAAAGTGGATGGAGAGGAAGGGGAGAAGTAGAAAAAGGAAATGAGATAAACAAACTTTTGAACTTTAAACGATATGAAAGACGCTAATATACACATTACCAGGTTGAAAGGCTAAAGACTCTTGATTCCGCACTTCAATGGTGCAAATCAGTTAATCCGTATATTATCTGACAAGAAAATTTGTATAGTTTTCTTGATTTTCTTTCATTATTGAAAGCTAAGGAAGCAAAATTCTTACATCTACAAAATTTAAAAGAAGAATCAAAAAGGGAAATTTTATTACCGCTAAATACAACACGATATTTGATTTGGACTCGGTTCCATTAAAAAGATTTATGTCTACAATAAGAACAATACAGCTTGGAGTTATTAAATTATTACAGCTTTAATGTCTAACACAATTTCACGTTTAAAAGTACCATGCTGAGAGTATCATAAGCCTTAATTTCTGCATAAAAAGTTCTGATGAATTCTAATACTATCAAAGTCGTTTAGTATGTAAATAATTTGACCACAAATTGATAAGAAATCTTAAGTAAAAATTGCTGATAACTTATAACATACATACCATTCCTTTCACCTCACAATATCTGTTAGCATCCCGAAATAAAATAAAATACATATAAGAATTTTAAAAAGTACTTAATTAGCTTCCGCTTGAGAGAATTACAAATTTCCAGACGCGCGTTTCCCCCTCAAACACCTTTCTTCCATTGTTCTAGTGTCAAAATCGAATAGTTAGCAGTCATTCCGGGATGAATTGTGCCTCATCCCTACCTCAAGGCGTGATGAGAAGAAACGAACGCACAAATATATATCGGAAGGATGGAACGCTTATAGAAAAAAACGCTTTATGTTCTTCATGACCCTGGTGTGTCTACCTCCATCTTTAAGGAAGAGACGGAGACTTTGATGCAGAGATTGAGAAAATAAGCATAAAAAATAACAAAAGTGGGAGATTTTTTGAATTGCTTAGCCACGAAGAAGGTGAATTTTTTCAGTATTCATTCATAAAAATAGGGAAATCTCTGCCTATATAAACCGAAAACAATTCGTGGATCCTCACACTTGTGCTTTCAGAGCTTCAGGCAAGTCTTGAGGAATAGTAGCAGCAGTTGCTTAGTATCTACACTCATGAACTCGATGGTAAGTGCCTCAGAATCTTAGCTGAATATTTTTCATTCATTATTTTTCTCAAATTCAATGGAAGTATAGAAATATTTCTAAAATATAGATATAAGTGGCCCTAAAACATTTTTTTTTATCTGTAGATATCGGCAATAAGATGTTAATTTAAAAGTCACCCAAAAGTTTTTGACTAAAATATTTAAATATACTTTCTGGTCATTATCCTATGAATTTAAGCATTTCGTGATAAAAATTTAGTCAAAAAAATATAATAATGTTTAAAATTTCATAATATTTTTTATTCTATTTAGTGACTATTCTTTTACAAAATATATTTATCCAAAGAAAACTGAAAAGTTTAAGACTCTTTAGCCTGTATTAATTACTAATTGTTTTCAGTTTTATTTTTTAATAACGAAATTCCTGGGAAGCATTGAAAATTTCTATAGATGAAACAAGGTTTTCTCTTTTTTCCCACTATAACTTCAAAACATATTATTCCATGAAAATATTTTAAACCATCCTAAAATTTTGAAATTTTTCTATCTCAACGTTGACTCTTTCATTTAACTAAAACAGTTCTTTTAATTTTTATTATTTTTTTAATTAATGACTTTAAATTTATTTTTAATTTTCAGATACTCTTCACATTAAATTTATTTTAAATTTGTTTTTATTTTAATATATATTTTTTGTCGGCTTTTCATTTATTTCAAAGTATTTGATTTAAAAACCTTAACAGCAGGCATAAGACTCGTGTCAATTGCTTAGCCATAAACAAAAAAAAAAATTGCAGACAAATAAGACAGATGCAGAGGTTTTAAACTTTGACAAAATTACAATATTTTGGCTTTTTTTCATAAAAATTATTTCAAAAAATTGCAGTATCTTAAAATAATAATTTTACTTTTTCAAGGATATCAGTTCCAACTTTATGTCTCTTTCGGAAAAAATTGCTATAAATAATAAGTGCTTTTGAAATAAAGAAATTATAGAAACTCTTTCGGTAACGCTAGATTCTTAGCTACTCTATTACTATTTCAAAAATTTGGCTTTTATTTCAATATATATGTTTTGAAAAGGTTTGTATATTATATTTTATACACAAATAATTTCTACGTTAGAAATATTACACGTGAAAAGATTTTTAATCCTGTGCAACGCCGGTAGATGTGGAGTATTTAAACCGTTAAAATACAAGACACAATGATCAACTTATTAAAAATAAAGAAATTATGTTTACTTTCTTTTTTCAGATCTTCCTCACCTGCGTCATTGCTTTGTTCTGCTGCACAGTGTCAGCTGGGCCTCTACTTCCTTATGCGCCAGCAGCATATGCCACTTATCCAAAAGGCTACTACGCACCCTTCTTACCAGCCCCAGCTGCCGTGGCCGCTGTACCTGCCGCTCCTGCAGTACCGGCTGTACCTGCCCGTTTTGCTGCCCCTGCCATTCCAGCTGCAGCTGCTGCCGTGGCGGCTCCTGTAGCACCATCTGCTGTCTATCCCTATGCCGCCACTGCTGCCCTCAACTATCTTGGTTACCCCTATGGATATCCCTATTACCCCTACGGATATGGAGCTTTGGTTGCTCCCTACAAGAAATGAATTACATCATAAGAAATGGACGGATTCTGGCAAGGTCTTTGATTCATGCATTGGTAAGGAAGATTAATTCCCTTACGTTATTACTAGCTAAGATTTATGCAACAGATTAATTTATTATATTTCTATCTAAAACCTTCAAAGCGCAACTGACACACATAATTATTGTTAGAGACTAAACCTTTCCTATAATATTTTAACATCATTCCATATAATCACTCTTAGAATTATCAAAATAATGGAATCCGAAAAATCCCTACTTTAAGAAACGCTTCAACTAATAATGCTTGAACAATCATGCAAATCCCCATGATAAATATGCTGTTGCAAACCCATGTTATAGATGAGATTGATACGTTAAACTGATGAGAGATTTATTGTTTAAACTTTTTATAATTTATTTAAATTTTCCGCGTGTTATTAGATTGAAAATAAATTGAAATTTCTTGTTTTTATAAGAATGCCGAATCAGTAATATCTTACCTATTGCTAAGTTATTTCACTTATCCAAACGATAAATTTCCGTCATTAGATTATTTCTCTTTTCTACTATTTAAAGTTCAACCGTGATATCCATAGACCCGGGCATAGATGCCCAACGTTCCAAAGTGGTGAAGGAATTAAAAAAAAGTAATTTGCTGTAAGAGAATTTATAAATTATCAATTATCTAATAAATTTGATAACGTAAAATTCGTAAAAAGATAACTATAAAACGCTTTTCGTGCTATTTGGAACGAACTCTATTCTTTTCAAAACTAGTAGTGGTTGTATCTTTTTGTCATTGAAATCCCTGAAAAATTCAATATTTTTATTTTTATGTTATACTGAAATAAAGCATTAAAAATACACGTTGGATTTTGTAAGTAATGACAGTATACTTATTTAAACATGATTTAGGGATATTTTTTCTTAAAAAATACTTTCAATTTTTATACGAAATTATGCTTTTCGTAAACATTAACAAAATACAAATCTTTCAAAATGAAACATTTATATTTGCTGTTGCTTTACATTTAAAGATAACGAATTTTGTATGACAAAACTTTGCCGGCTTCCTGACCTTGAGGTAAGCGCGTCTTCCTCACGATCTGGGCTTCCTGGATTCGGACATGGTTGCTCTTTACCCTTTTCTCTCTGTGAGATGTGTAAAACAAGTCCCCTTCCCTGTGAAAAGAGGTTTTGCAAGCGAATATTTGTGTCATCTTCAAATGAGATAGGAATCAAACGGCTTCCTTCAGGTGCTCAGGAGCTTGCCCTCAGAAGCTACTGCACACTCGACTAAATCACTGACAGTTTGTCAGTGGGTTTGTAAAGTGCCGTAAATAACAGCAACATGAAAAATCTTTGATTGCCTGACTCATACCAAAAACGTTCATTATCACATTTAACGCGTGTAATAATAATTTCTAATCTAAACATAATATAAATTGTATTTGTTTCTAGTGTTAAAAAATGAATGTCAAAATTTTGAATTAAAAAATCCTTATTAAATATTGACCTGTTTTTCTAAATGGGAAAATTTGCTACCGTGTTATTTATCATGACTTCACCAAATAAATTTGATTAATGATGTAACTGTGATTTTAATTTATTTCATGTCATTATATTTTCAGGGTCAATCAGTTGCTGAATTTCTACAAAATGGTGTCAGCGAGGGACAGCAGCTTCTCTTACTTGCTGCTTAAGAAGTTCTTTGTCAAATCAAATGTCGGATTTTATAAGTGAATGTAATCCAAGACCAAATAAATGAATTTTTATACCTCTTAGCAATTTGTATTTGTAATTTCATTAATACTTCTTAGCAATTTTTATTTGTCATTTTTGCTCATTTATTAAATGTTCACTTCGAAATGTAAAAAAAAAAAAATTTAAAATTTAAAAAAAATTAATTTTTTTTAACTTAGTTTTTTGTATGGTTTTAAAAACAGAATTTTATGGTCGGTTTTTTTTTTTCCTTTTCTCATTATAATGACAACCGAAAATGCTGTAATTTTCTCTTCCTGTCCTTGTCCTCTCGAGAAATACAATATTCAAATATTCCCTTTCTTCAATTATCAATTAATTTTATTTAAAATTTGATTTCTTGTGGAAGTTGCCATCCAATGTGAGTTTGTAGAAAGCAAATTCATGGCATAATTCCCTGATTAATTGCAATAAATAATTAGAAAACATCTTAAAGACAAAAAAGTAGAAAATAAAAGTGATGTAAAGTTTAGATACCAAATTTCATTTATATGGCTCAAAACGGTTTTGAGACAAATGAAAGGATAAACATAATAAAAAGTTGTGTTTGTTTTAACTCGGAGAAGTTGTAAACCTAGAGATTCATCAAAATTTTGAATTGGATTTTTTAAATAATAAGTACAAAACTTTCTCTTCGTATATACCGTAATCGAGCAAATAAAAATATACTTTTTATTGATATTGTGTCTTTTTACAAATCTATTTAACTTAATTAATTTAATTTAGTTAATTTAAATTTATGTCCATGGCTCTATCAAACTGTTACGTATTAAAGCAATGTTTTTTTTAGCTATATTTCATATTTTTTTCTCACTATGTGCGAGAACTTTCCAATGGATACTAGTCCCATGACATTATAACTCTATGACAAGCGAAAATATGTCATTTACATTTTTCATTCACTTGTCTCCTTTTGCGGTATTGTAATTTTACTTTTTTTTTCCTCTTGTAAACTATACAGATTTAAACAAAATCCTTCTTTAACTTTCGATAGTGGAAGTAAGTCACGCGATTAAATATTTGATGAAACAACGAAAAAGGAATTAATTTCAAAGTAACATTGGAATCTGTTGCTGAAACTATGCTAAAAAGTAGTTTTAAAAAATTTAAGATGCTCACAATTGTTAAATTGCAATCATCGAAAGCATTTTTTAATGTTTGAAACGACGTACAATTTAGTTTTGAAAAACAATACAAGGAATGTTCATAAGAAAAGGTACGAAATCTCAACATAAAGTAACAGTTAACGCATGTCCCTATGCCGTTATCGGATAACATAACGGGACATCTAGGGATGCAATTGGAATCTCTGGTTTAGATCGTAGCATGTGCAGGAGAGACCAGAGGCTCGTATAAAGAGGTCTGTTCAATCAACGTGGCAGTGTTCATAGATATAAAGAAAATCGTTAAGTCCCCGTTCGCTCTCAAATTCAAATTCGCAAATCCCTACCAAAGTGTCAATTCACTGTCTTCAAGTATCTAAGCTCATATCATTCTACTAAAAGCCATAGTCCTAAACAGTCACTTCATCAAGGAGATAATCCTTTGCTCTAAGGACTGGCATTCCAGCAATATTACGAAATCGAAATTTTGCAGGCCATGTGAAGATAGGATGGCATTTACATTGCCAAATTTGACGATTGAGATGCAGAGCGGCGTTATCTAATTTCTGACAGCAGGTGTTACACCTGCCGTTATTCATCTCCGGATGGTCACCATGTACGGAGTAGATTGTGCGTCAGACAAGTCAGTGAGAAAAGGGAGTTTCCGTTTTCGTGCAGGTCGTGAGAGTTTGGTCGATGATCCGAGACCGGGCCAGGCAAGCACAGTCATCACGATTTTCATGTATTTGGTCCCCTGAAAAAACATTTAAAGGGGAAGCGCTTCATCTTGGACACTGTGAAGGATTGGGTCTCGTCATGCCCACAGGAATTCTGGGAACAAGGAGTCCTTCGGCTCATTAATCAGTGGGATCGTTGTGCTCATGTCTATGGCGCATACGTTGAATAAAGACTTCATTTAAACCCACAGTGCCATTTCGTACCTGTACATTTGAACAATCCTTGTATTTTCGGATGCTATCACGAAAAATCGACAAAATATTTAGCTCAATTTTTATGAAAAAAGTCTCATTATTTTTTTAAAAAATTGTGTAAAAATGCATATGTTCAACCATATATATGTGCCAAATTTCGTGGTTGTAGTGAAAACTGTCTGGTCTATAGAAAGGTAACACACACATACTTACATACATTTTTTTAGTAGTAGAGATTAATTCTTTTTATTGAATTCTGTTAATGTAGAGTTATTATAACTTTTATTTTTTGAAGTTAGACTTCTTACTCTAAAAGCTTCGCCAATCATTTCAAAATGACTAAAATGGCACTTTAATATAAATTGAATCCATAGTTCCAGGTATTCCCCGTTTCAAAGTTACAAAAACTCTTATCATTAACTGACGATCACCGCTAATAATTTGATAAATTGCATCGATATGCTCTATCTTCCCCACAGCATTCCTGGGATAATCGTAAACATAAACTATTTAAAATATCAGTTAATAATATTGATCGAATCCAAAGCTGTGAAATGGGTTGTCTGAATATGGTCCAAGTAATCATAACATTTGACAATTGCCGTTAAAAATTTCATAAATCGATTTTTTTTAATTCATAGTTTCTCATAATTGCAAAAGCAAGTCCGAAATTCATAATACAAAAAAAAAATTAACTTAATTGAATTTGATTTTTTGAAGAAGATTTGAATGTCTGAATAATTTATAGTTAGTACCTAACATTACTCAAATCAACATAGTCAAATTCAACGCTATTACAGAAACAATAGACTGGTCCATGAAAATGATAAATATATGGGAAGTGAATATCAGTCTAATAGAGCTGGGAATTAAATGTATAAGTGTGAACACTGGCAATGGAAAATGGAGTTCTGATTCAAGTAGAAACACCGGAATTGGTCGTAAAGTTGAAAGATGCAATTAATAAGTGTCTAGGTCTGCAAATGTATTCAAGGCTATTACTCTACAGATTGTTTCAAATAATTACATGCGACCGGGAAAAAGGGAAAGTATCAGGAAGAATCTTTGATTTCCTCGATCAAATCAAATAAAGTAGTGACATAATAGGGAACAAATGGGGTTCTGTATAAGAAAAAAAAAGGTAGAGGTAGCTCGACTCATTGATTTGTAAGTTTGGACTCACAGATCTAAACAATAAAGATAAATCATAACTATAATGTGGTTTCAAATCGTATTTATTTAGGGAATTTGTGTTGCTCCTTAGATGTTATAACTGGAACTTGGGCATCCTATCAAAATGTAAGCAAGAAGAAGAAAGTTGCTGCAGTTGTTGAGTATGTGATTCCATATAATTATAAAAATTCCTCAAAGCAAAACCCGGAATTCAAAAACTTCAAGGAGTATCGCAAAAGAACAGAGGTTAGGATTCGAAAGGGCCATAGTTCGACATCGGAACATTGGTCTGTATTTAATGTATAGAGAGATAAGTTGATTATACAAATAAATTAGGGTTAATAAGAGCTTAAATAGTAATTTGTGGCGAATTTTTTAACACCAGTAAACATATAGGGTTCCCATTAGAAGAACTCGAAGCATTTCCCATTACAAACATCCAAGTATGAAAATTTCATATCAGCAAAAGATCCTCCCCAACCCTTACAATCATAAAATTGTCGTTTTCCACTTTTCACAAACTCTTCTTAGGGTTACGGTGCTCATATATTTTTTCGAGTGACTGTATTATTATAGCAGTCTTACTATTATGTGTTCATTCTACTATATAGCTCTCTAATTTGAAATCAAGTGACGTGGAATTATGTGGTGAATATCACATCTTATATTTATTCCATAACATTACGCTACCATTTCAACACGTGCTGACAATCCTAATTTCTTCGGTTTAATTTGCAATAAGAGTTAATTTAATCATTCAGTTTGAATTTTTGTCAAAGTGACGGCAAAGCACTGGTATACTCTTAACGTGCTCTTGAAGGTTAAATTCTACTTTCATTTTGTGAGAAATCAATTGTTGGAAAAAATAGTAACAGTAATTTTTTTAAAAATTCGTTAAAAATAGAAATTTAATTTATAGGTTAAAACATGGTTATCAATGAAAAAAATAGTTATTTTTAACAGGATTGAAAAAATAATTTTGGTTTCTAGGTTTTTTTTTTTTTTTTTAAATTATGGCAGAAAAATTCCAAATGTTAACTTAATTTTTAACTAATTAAATTTTCAAAAAAAAAAAATCGCCTGTGTATACTTTTTTATCTTCCAAAGGAAATGTGTACATACCAAGAGCAGTATCTCTAGATCATATGGTCTGGTGTGTAGTGCCCTAACACACACACATACATACATACCCGCAAACACATATTCATTTGATTATCAGCTTTGAAAAAATTCCGCGTATTAATTGGCATGAAATAAATATCTTCTTTAAGATGTTGGACGAAAAGATCTAAAAGAACACGTTTTCCTAATAATTCTTTTATTTTTACAAATCAGTTAGTTTGATTTAGAAGACTGATTGATGTAACAACTGTTGTTTAAAATATTAGTAAAAATATTTTGTAGAATATGGCTCACAGAGCAATGTATGAAAAAAATCTAAAACTCATTATTCATCAATGCATTGTTTGATTCAAGCTACATAAAATGTAATTATTTACTTCATTTACACCGTTAACAATACTAAACAATATGTATGCCTATTACTAATGATTTACAAATTAGCCATTGGCCCCAATTTGAATGCGTATCCTGTATAAATTCAATCACATTTACCACAAATAAGAAAGATTATTGAATTAATGATATAAGTATTGCAAATGATCATAGAAACCTTCGCTTTTCATTTCTTTTTTTAGAAAATATCACATTTAATATTTGTTTAATTTCATCCAATCACGCGCTGAACGTTACATTTTTTTTTAAGATTTAATTTGCAATAATCGGGGATTTTTTTTTAATTTGAACTTTTGTCAATATGATGGTAAAACGTTGATAAAAGCTAATTTATTTTTTACGTGCTCGTGCAGATTCAATTTTATTATTTTTCCCGAAATATATTGTTGAAAATATGGTTAAAATATTGCTTTAAAAATTTGTTAAAATTAGAAGCTTGAGGTACATGTTAAAACACTGATATCATTAGCAAGATAATTCTATCATGTTTGTGTGATAATATTTAAGAAGTTATAGTGGAAAAACTCCAAAAGCTAGCTTAATTTTCAATTTAAATTCTAATTAAAAATTCGAAAAAAATCGCTCCGAGATGCACATTTCCGGTGTCCAAGGTATACACATACCTAGATCCATCAAATTCAGTAGATCCAGGTGGAACAGCCTGACCTATAGATCGGTCTGACCAATACACACACACACAAACATTGAGCTTTATTATAAGTACTAGCCGTCTTTGGCGACCAGCCGATTTGATGATCTTTATACTCTTTAAAATGGTCAGTTAAATCCTTTATATAACGTCATTGTAATTTAAATACTTTATGCGTCGTCATTGTCAATTGAATACTCTATGTAACTTGTTTACTTTTAATACTCTATGTAATAGATACTCAATCAAAATATGTTTAAGGTTCAAATTTTGATAGTCAGATAATTCACCCATGCATAAGACCTTAAATCCGTTATCCACTATATGTCTCTCTAATTATCTATCAACTGCAGATAATTAAGCTGCAATTAATGTAAAACGATTTTTTTTTGAAACTTTTCATCTTTTTTTAATGTCAATATTCAAAACAAAGTTCATCAGCATTTCAGTCTTACGTGTACTACAGAAAAGTTTCCATAATTTATATAATATTTCAGGAATTATTCAACAGAAATTTATCAGATTCCCCTCTTTTATTCAATAATGTTATTCATAAATCCGCCAGTTTTAAAGTCTAACTTAATTGATTGAAGTTCATCTCTTTTTATTTAAAACATTAGTGCGTGGATAATGTGATACACAGATCAGAGGAACTAGATAAAAGCTAAACTTTCTTCATTTATTAAAACATTTATAGACTCCTGTTATACAGTATGCAATTATTTACTTCATTTAGATTCACTTTATAGATGTATTTCTATTATCAAAGCTCTACAAGTTAGCTGTTGGGCGTCGAATTAAAAATATATATATTAAACTATATTTGTCTCTAATAAATCTGATTTGTTTCATTGATAATAATGACAAAGTCAAAAAACTTTTCTTTATATTTTCTTTTTAGAAAAAATACATTTCATTTCATGCAGACAAGTGTTGCAAATTACATTTTTATATGTTTAATTTTTAATAATAGTTTATTTATTTTTTAATTTGAGTTTTTGTCAATCTAATGGCAACATATTTATAAAAGATAACTTTTTTTCCTTCCACTCATAACACGAGCATGCAACTTAAGTTTTATTTTTATTGTTAAAAAATATGATTAAATTATTTTTAAACTCATTAAAAATAGAGATTAAATTTGTTGATTAACATAATAATGTCACTAAAAAGATAATTTTTCAATCTTTAATATGATGTGAAAATCAATTTTGTGCGATAATATTTTCGAAAGTTTTGGCGGGAGAACATCGAATTTTAACTTAGTTTTTGATTAATTCAAATTCTAACAAATAATTCAAAAAAATCGCTCCGAGGTCCACATTTCCAACCCCCAAGATATGCATGGGCCAAATTTAGTAGGTCCTACGATTTTACCTGATGAGCGCCAACACACACATTGAGTTTTATTTTAAGTATAGATAGATAATAATGGAAGTGAGAATTCCCAAATTTGCGATAAAGGAATTCCCAAATTTGTTTGTGGTCAATATTCCTAAATTTTACTTTCTATAGTTATCGTATGCAACTAAAGAGAAAATAATGGAACTTCCCCTAACATGGAAGATAATTTCTCACCCTTACGGGTGGTTGATAACCGCAGTAAGAAGCCAAAATATTTCCTTGTTTGCAAGATTAAACGAGCGAAAGCATAGTAGCAACTAATTTGCCAATAAAAAATAGTGAATTTACAGTGGTATTAGCATACTTCTCACCGTCTCACAATGAGGAGGAAATCTGCAGGGGTCTTTAAGTTCTGTTTAAACAACTGGGGACATCATGCATACTTCTAGGGGGAGAATTCAATTTTTTTTAGTCATCTGTGGGGATATCAAAGTCCTGATTGTAGACCGAATGATGATGTCGTTTCGCTTAAAGAATTCATTTTTAAGAAAGGCCTTGTTATTTGGAATGAAAAAAATTCATTGCCAACATTCCAATCTGCACTTTAAAAAAAGTGGATTGATGTCAACTAAAGACCTGTATAATAGAGCAATGGACTTGAATTTAATCCAAAGTACACAAATTTTGAGATTTTCAAATTAATATGGGTAAAAACGCTTTTCTTTCAGTTGAAAGGTTTAAATTAAGCAACAGAAAAATTAGCTCCCAAGTAGTTGAAAAATAGGCAAATGTAGAAAAAACAATGCAAAGGATAAAAACTAAGAGGATTTAGAATTAAGGGAAAGTAAAAAAATTACGGAATTCATCTAAGGAATCAGCCAAAGAATCAAACAGCAAAGAGACATACCACTTCAGAGCTCTATGGTGGGACCCTGACTAGAAGAAACAGCGAAAATTGACAAGAACCTTGTGCAATTCATGTTTGAAAAAACCCATGATGAGGGTACCGTAAAACTTAACACATAAAAAATTTAACTAAATTGAAATAAGAAATTTAACTGAATTTAAGTACAGCTAAAATTGTTTAGTACTAAAATAATTTTATCATAAATTTTGATTTATCCAAAATGGTTGAAAAATCTGAAGAAGAATTGCCGATAACTTATAACATACATATCGTCTCACGTTACTTGTTATATCCAAAAATAAAATAACTTGCAAATAAGGTTTAAAAAACATTTTTAATTAGTTTTCACTTGAGGGAGTTACAAATTTCCAGACGCGCGTTTCCCCTTAAAACACCTCCTTTCCATTGTTCTAGTGTCAAAAAGAGGTAGTTAGCAGTCGTCTCGGAATGAATTGTGCCTCATCCCTACCTCAAAGGTGTGATGAGAAGAAGCGAACGAACAAATAAATATCGGAAGAAGCGTTTATAGAAAGACGAGCTTTATGTTCTTCATGACCCTGGAGTGTCAACCTCTATCTTTTAGGAAAAACGGAGACTTTGATTCAGCGACTAGAAAAATAAGCATAAAAAATAACAAAAATAGATATTTTGAATTACTTTACCAAGAAGGTGAATTTTTTCGGCGTTCATTCATAAAAATAAGGAAATCCCTGCCTATATAAGCCGAGAACAATTCATAGTTCCTCACACTTGTGCTTTCAGAGCTTCAGGCAAGTCTTGCGGAATAGTAGCAGCAGTTGCTCAGTATCTACAGTCATGAACTCGATGGTAAGTGCCTCAGAATCTTAGCTGTTTACTTTTTACACATTTTTTCCCAATTCAATGGGTGTATTGAAATTATTCCCAAAATAGTCAAAAATGACTTTAAAAATCCTGAACCATCTTTGTTTTAAATGTGTAGCTAATGACAGTAAGATGATCATTTAAAAGTCGACCGACAGTTTTTTTGATTAAAATATTCAGAGAAACTTTCTGGTTATTATCTAATGAATTCATGAACATTTCATGATGAACGTTTAGTAAAAGATTAAAAAGGTTTTAAATTTCCTAACATGATTAATTCTGTTTGATGACTGTTCTTTTATGAAAGATATTTAATCTTAGAAAACTCTCAAATTTACTATTCTTTAGTCCAGATTAACTACTAATTATTTTCAGTTTTATTTAATAACAATCTTAATTTTTGAAGAATCTGGAATTTTTATGGACTGACATACAAACTGGAAATTTTAAATGAAAAGAAATGTACAAAGGGAAAATAAAATGTTAGAATATCAATCTTAAAGATCAAATTAAATTTTTGATGAATATTGTAAACAAAATTATCAGAATCTGGTAATGGATTGATGTAAATATGTGAAACTGTGTATAAAATGGAGTAACTTAAAAGTTCAGAAATTTTACAATGAAAAGAATACAATAAATGGTAGATTCATTTTTTTTCTTAAAATAACTATTCAATCTTAAGAAAAATATGTAGATTTTCCGAATTTTTTTTTCGTATAACAATTTTTTCAATTTTATTTATCAACAAATCAAGTAGAAATGGTATAGAATACATTCGAGTAGCATCGTGTACATGGCATATTCGTAACGAAAAATAGCTTAATTAAAATTCTACAGTAACATTAGGAAATATAAGATAATTATATTAACAGCAGAAATACAAGACACAATGGTTAATATACCAAAAATACAGAAATTTCGTTTACTTTTTTCAGATCTTCCTCGCCGGTCTTATTGCTTTGTTCTGCTGCACAACGTCAGCTGGACCTCTACTTCCATATGCACCAGCAGCATATGCCGCTTATGCAAGAGGCTACTACGCACCCTTCCTACCAGCCCCTGCGGCCGTAGCCGCTGTGCCCGCAGCTCCTGCAGTACCGGCTGTACCTGCCCGTTTTGCTGCCCCTGCCATTCCAGCTGCAGCTGCTGCCGTGGCGGCTCCTGTACCATCATCTGATGTCTATCCCTATGCCGCCTCCGCTGCCCTCAATTATCTTGGTTACCCTTATGGATATCCTTATTACCCCTACGGATATGGAGCTTTGGTTGCTCCCTACAAGAAATGAATTACATCATAAGAAATGGACGGATTTTGGCAAGGTCTTTGATTCATGCATTGGTAAGAAGGGTTATTTTATTCTTGTTATAACAATTTAAGTCTTCTGAAACAGTATTAAGTTATTCTATTTTCTATCAAAGCCTGTCAAAAGCATAATTGACACACATACTTGTTGTTAGGGACTGAACCTCTTAGTAATTTAACGTCGTTCATTTTTTGTAACAAACCAATCGTTCTTAGAATTATCAAAAACAGAGCAATCGATGAAATCGCTTTTCTAAGAAACTGCTCAAGTAAGAATACAAATTCCTGTATATATCAAGAAATCATAGCTTCTGTGATAAACATGTTGTCACAATTCCATGTTTTAGAAAGTATTTCTATTTAACCTTTCTGTAAATTTTTATTGGCCTTTCTTCTTGCTTTTAATTCGTTCCACGTGTTATTGGATTGAAAATAAATTGGAAAAAAACTGCGCTTTTATTAAGAATGCAAGTCTTGTGAAAAGTTGTGATGTCAGAATACCATATTGCAAGAAAATTTGTTGTATTAAATGCAATATAAGGATTTGTGAAGTTTGTTACGATTTCTACAATTATAATTTATGCATTTCAGGCATCCTGACATTCACTTTAAATCCGATTCTCATTAATTATCATTTCGTAATTTGCCTACATTTGGAAAAACAGATCAGTCTATATAAACAAATAATTTAATTGTTCTTTGAAAGGTTGTTTTTTTTTTTTTTTTTGTACAATTTGAGCTAAAATGTATTAGGTTACGAAACATTATGCGACATTGTTCTTCATGAATTCAAAAATTGAGTGCATATTTTGGACTTAAATTAATTTGAAAAACAAAACTTTTAACAAAATAATGAAAACTTTCAATAAACAGGAACAGATTATCATCTAAGTAAACTCAGCAAATGCATAGGGCTACAGAGAAATCGATGAAATAACATTATTAGTTTTGTTACAAAATAAATAAATTCGTAAAAAATAAAATTCATCATATAAAAAAGCTTTGAAAAATTTATTTGAATCAAAGTATTGAAATCCTTCTTAAATCAAATTGTTACAAACCTGAATTGCTGCTTCCCAGCGTGTTAAATTCAATCACTAGAAAGATAGTTTAATGATCAGCTAGCTCTGTTGGATGCTGATCAGTGCCACGTTAGATAATTTTAGCGATTGAGCTAATATAAATCGATATATGCCTGACTGGGCCAGAAACTTCTCGATTCGCCTTCCAGGAACTATAAAAGGTCGGCAGTCTCAAGCTGTAATGATGAACGGAGTCGTAGTCATAGACAAGTATCGAGTCTTCAAGAGAATAACAAAGAACAAGGGTTGTGGGGAGCCCAAATTATTGCTGAATTGAGCTGTGTGCCTAGTCCTGTGAGGAGCAGCCAGTCGTATAGTAGTGGATCGGCAGCTGAATATAGCTAAAACGAGGAAACAGAAGAGAACTAAGGTCATTTTGAGAGGACGTAGAGTGAAGCTCGAAAGCTCCTTCTCCTACTGAATTCTATTTGGCCGCTTTGGGTGCTTGACTATAATAATAGTGTACGACTTGGTGCTACAATTTTTTGTAGTATGTTGCTGTGTCCTACCCTGTCTCCATCCCAACTGGGTGTATTTTTCGCCTTTGTTTAGTGTCTTAGTCGTTCTTTGTTTTCTAGTGAGGAATGTTTATCGACCATCAAATCAAAAAGAGCTCTGACGGAGGAAATAAATCCATAATACCATTTATTACTTATTTATAATGTATTGAAATATTAATTATTTATGTAATTAATATTTATATTTCGTTTACTTGGCCTGTAAAGCAATAGCTTTAAATGTTATAAATATTTGAAAGTTATTATTTCCTTATAATCTATCATTAATGTTTGAGGAGGGGGGCAAGTAAGGAAGTAATAGCTAGTGAAAGCTTTATAAGCCAGATAACATACTCAAGACTGAGTGATCACTTTTTAGTCTTGTGGTCATGTCATCTGGCTACCATCCATAAGGTCCCAGGTTCGATCCTAGCTATCGCCGAATACCAACAAGCCCATAATTTGTCTAAACGTTTATTACTTTTGTTATTTTTCCATAATATATTTTATTTAAATAAATTTTATATTAAATTATTAAAATTAATAATTATTACGGAAAATATGCTCTGCATAGGGTAAAAAAATGTCCAAATCGTCACTTTCAATAAAAGAGAGTTGTGTAAATCTGACGCTACATTTAGTTGGAGTCTGGATCCATACCATATTAGTGAAACGGCGAGGGATTTAAAAATTAGTTGTATTGAAATGGTTGGCTGTACATAAGAAGTCATAGCAAATTAGCTTGCAACAAGATTTTTTCAAAGTTTTTGTCAAATATGTACTGAGTAGAATTTTCTGTACTTGTGAAATTTTTAGTGAGTCTTAACTGCCTCTCATACAATTTTTTTTCTCATACATTGTTGTTTTTTGTGACTTGTGGCACTTTACAAGCCCGCTGACAATTATCTGCCAGTGATTTAAGTCGAGCGAACGTCTCTTGCTTTTTCAGTAGCTCCAACTAGGGCCAAGAGTACGATTTAGCTACTTCATGCATCTCATTTATTTGCACAGCCCCTTTTTATAGGGATCACTTTCACACACCTCACAGAAAGGATGCAGAAGAACGCCCATGGCCGAATCGGAACTTGAACGCAGGACGCCCAGATCACGGGGAAAGTGTGCAAGCCCTATGCCAGGATACCGCGTTTTCTCATACAGCAGGATAGCGGGGTTTTTTTTTTTCCGATATTGCTGGATTTTTTATGGTTCCATAAATATTTTAAATTTGCTAGGGCCAAATAATTAATAATAAACATTAAGTGAAGGAGTATTAGTTACAAAGTTATCTACCTATTTGATTTAGTTCTTGAAATGTATAAGCATAATGGTAATAATTTACTTTTACATGAAAAAACTGAGTAACAGAATTAATTCTTAATTGCCTGGAGATTTGTTTTTTTTTTTTTTTTTTTTTTTTTTTTTTACTTTCGAGCATGATACAATTTCAAGATGCCACAATGAGAGGCTTTATGTAGCTAATATGCATACTTTTTCATAATATAAATTTTTATTATGTTCATATATCAAAGTAAAATTACTATAATCTTCATTGTTTTTATTTGATCAATTATGTCCAAGGAATTTTGGGAGCTTTGCTAAATATCGAATCAATAGTATCTTATCTGTATCATTCCAAAATAAAAACACTTCACTTATCCAAGTTAAACAATTTCCGTCATTAGTTTAATGCCCTCTTTCCACACTTTAAAGTTCGGCATTGAGATCTACAAATGCACGCCCGGACGTTGAATATCTGAAAGTGATTAAAGAATACAATTATTTAAAATTTACTCGTAAAGTATTAATCTAATACCTTTGATAGTTTAAAACTCGTAAAAAGATAACTGTAAGAAACTTGTAGCATTATTTGGAACGAGCTCTATTCTCTTCAAAATTGGTTAAGGCCGTATTGAGCTCCCAGTAAAATTCAACATTTTTATCTTTAGGTGATATTAAAATAAAGCATTAAAAATATATGTTGGATTTTGAAAGTGTTCACAGTATAATTATTTAAACTTCGATTTAAGTTTAAATAATTAAGTATAAATTTATCTTTTTCGTAATTATTTACAAAAATCCAATCTTTCAAAATGAAATATTTATATTTACTAATGTGAAATATTTGTGTTTGCTAAAATAAACATTTGAAGATTCGAATTTTGCTTGACATAGCCTTAGTTGGCTAATTCGTGCAAAAAATGTTTCTTATTAAATTGAACTGTGATTATCCCAATTTTTCTATATAAACATAATTTAAATTGCATTTATTTTTGAGCTAAAAATTCGTTATCAAAATTTTGAAAGAAATAAAAATCATGATTAAACATTGCCATGTTTCTACAAATGGATAGATTTACTGCCATGTTATTTATTACGATTTCATCAAATGTATTTTATTGTTAAAAATGCAATCTAAATAATAATTTACTCTTTATAATTCTATTTCCAGGGGGAAAAGTTACTGAATTTGAATAAAATGGTGGAAGCTGGGGACAATAACTTCTCTTATGCTTTGCATAAGAGGTTCTTTGTCAAATCAAGTGTCGAATTTCAACACTGCATGTAATTTCATGACCAAATAAATGAGTTTTTATACATCTTAGCATTTTGTATTTGTCATTTTATTTGTGGTGCTGAGATTTCGCCCCATTAATAAGTTTCAAATGCCAAAACTTTAGAAAAATATTTTATTTTTTGCAATATTTTTTAATTATTTAATTGTTTCAATTCCTTCTGTTTCAAATTGAAATTCCAATTTCAGTTGAAATGATAGAAAATAAGGATAATACATAGCGCAATGATTAGAGTGGTGTAATTCTAAAATAGTATAAGTTATATGTCTATGAAAATTTGAGGTTTAAAAATATATCTTTCTATTAAATAAAAGTTTTTTAATGTAAACATTGCGTTTTATTCGCTTTGTGATTGGCAAATAGCGAATCACTTGACCATGACATTTGAAGTTCTTTTTATTAGTATTGTTTGAACTATTTAATGAAAATTCTTAATACTACATTATAAATATTTACATTGCTCTTGATAGAGAAATGGTTTTAAAAAAGGAAATTAAAGCTTCGATTTGCACCAAATTAACAGCAAATCATTTTAAAATAATATTACTTATTTATTCTACTTTTAGACACATAGTTTGTGGCAACAATAATGAATTGCTTGTCATTTGTTTACCTCTTTCGAGAAACATAAATATCTTGAGCTTCGTTTTTGTGGTATTCGTGAATTTTGATTATTGTTAACACGGCAAAAGCTAAGAACTACGATTCTGGAGCATACATCGGAGAACATACTGCCATTCCTTCCTCTCAACCTTCGCCTTTTTTATTCGTGTTATTTGAATTTCTTCAAGAAACTTTCAGGTTTTTTTTTGGCATGAATGTCCATTTTATTGAGGACTTTTAGTTGTTTTCAAGATGCAAGGTAAGCCTTTATCCTTTTTATGTTTTAATGGTACCGCCACTGAGAAGCATCCTCGGATTTGATTTAGGTTGACTTCTTTGTTTGAAAATAGCGACATATGTTAGTCTTATCAGTTATATTGTCGATACTGCTACGTTTAGTGGTGGCGGGGTGGTAGGCTGTATGCAAAAAAAAGTCATCAATTATGAACATCGATTCTTAATATCAAATTTCTTTCAAATATCGGCTTTGAAAAGACTATTACTTAAATTGAAAATACCATTACTGCTGGTGCATTCGAATTTCACTTTCTTTTATCAGCTATCTACGAGTAATCTGAAAGCTATTTATCCATAACATCTAAGGGGTCTATCCTATTTTAGCCCACCTCTGACGCTAATTTAAAAACTCGCCAAATTATCAGCAATAATGATTTTAAAATGGCAACCCTGATAACATCTGAAGAGAAATGCGGCAACCCTACAGAACCTCATTGGTTGATTTAAACTCCATTAGAAAACTATTTAATCTTATTGGTACTTTCGATTACTTTCAAACACTTTCAATTTGGCGTGATTTTGAAAAAGTTGCCAGAGGTGGGCTAAAATAGGATTTTACCCATCTAAGATGTAATATGGCATCGAAAATCATAAACATCAAAAGCATTGATCAAATGCAATTAACTAGAGAAAAGAAACCTTATCACTACTCAAAACCCTCATACCGCTTACGATTTCAGCTATATAAAAAGTCATTGTCTAGATTTCTGACTCCTGTCAGTGGTGAGAGGAATATATTACAACACTATAAATAAATAAAACAATAAAATAATGCTAGCGACTGGTGTATCTAGTAATAAAAGTTCAATTGGTATTGCAAATATTGTCACGAAGATACAAAGAATAACAGGTCACAATGTAACCCTATATCAAATTTATTGACTCTAAGCAACTCGCAACATACAAGAGGATTGACTCCACCTGCTTGAGAAATTCAGATTTATACCTTTACAGAATTACAAAGAAGGTTATAGAAAGCTCTAGCCATCAACAAATGAATAATAAGAAATTCAAATTAAAGTTCAACCTTTAAATTAATGCGATTTGACAAGGATTCAAACGCTTTAGCTTGTGCGTTGCAAACGCGTACTTTGTCACTGAATCTCGTTGACTATATGCAGATCACCATTTCAAATCCTGCTATGCTGCCTCATCATAGCGAGGAGGTGCCACTGGGTAGAATGGGTGCAGTACGTCGGGAGCTTGCTCTTGTTAGAATCACCCTAGGCGTGAAGGCTATTCCAATTGACCCAGCTAAAGCTTGCAGGCAAATCTTAGGAGAAAAATACTTCTACCTTGGGTGCTCCTGGTCTTTTGGCTCTCAGAAGCTGTAAAAGGCTCCTCTCTGGCGAGGACTGCTGCTCTTGATGCTCTTCATTCAGCCTTCATTACGCCTTCAATGAGCTTTTCTCGGAACAAAAAAAAAAAATGAATAGGAACTTGTGGAAACTTTTTCTGAATCACCATTGGTATTCTAGGAAGAGTCTTGGTGGTGTTTTCTTTTCAGAGGTAACAGACTTGTCTCTCTCTTTTAACCAATGGTCACTTGAGGTATCTCTCCTTTAAGCAGGGACAGAAAGTTTTTAAGATATGCACCAAGTGTAAGTATGCCCAAGCTTCGCCTGAGCATATTTTAATTTGAAACGATTTTAAATTGGATTAGGTATTTTCCAAACCCCTATTGTTTTTAGATTTTCTGGAAGTTTTGGGGCTTATATAGTTGTTTTGATGCCATACCAAGTAGGCATCAGTAACAATAACAACATATGCAGATCTTCCTTTTGATACAATATCATCACAGACGAACCTATATCTGAATTTATTCAATTCTTGTCAGCAGTTTTATAGTCGAATCCTTGCAATCTTGTAAGCAGTTACTCAGTCTGTCAATCAACTAAAACTATACGCCCCATTAACTTAACAGTCTAACCATCTTGAAAGCCCTACACTCATAATTCATCCATTTCAAAAATATTATCAATCTTTTGGCTTAAGAAATTTCTAGGATCATTTGTAAGATCACTTCTATCGAATTCACTTAGGACATCAGGCTACTCCGGGATGGGGAAAAACGAGCTTGTTGATAGTCTTACCCAGACAACACCAAATATATACATTTCTACATGGATATCACCAAACGACCTCATTCATTATTTTTAAAAAACGCATGCAGTTTGAAGCAGAAACAGCTTGGAAGAATTCCAAATATCAGAATTTCATGCATCTTAATAGTATCAAACTTATAATTGCTTGCTTCCTCATACTATAATCAGAGGGGATTGTATCTTCTAAACTTTCTCACATATTCTCTTACAAAGGTTTATCCCTGAGAACATCTTGCATTGCATTGGCGTCCAACAGTTACAAAATATTAGCATTTGACGTGAATTTAGCATTTTCATCAAATTTTTTGGTAATTATTCCCTAGCATGCAGTTAAAAGTATCCATAAATAGAATTTGTATTTTAGACACTTTTCTTCAATCGTTTGAAACAAAAATTTGACACAAAACTGAACTTGTAATCACAAAATTCCATACATTATTTGATATATTTAAGTCACTGCTTTTTTGAATTAACAAGTTTATTTATTTCTGAAAGTACAAACCGACAAATAACTAAGTCGTAACTGTATTTGGCTCAAAACTTGTATGATGTCTATACCATAGACAATAAATCTGTGCACCGAATTTTATCTATCTATTTTATCTATCTTTTTATCTTCGTTTTGTAATAATCGTGTTAACTTATATTCGAACAAAAGCCGAGATAAGCTTTCCCTGAATGATTTTGCTCAAAATGTTATAGAAATCCCCAAATTTGGTATAAAGACCGTATACCAAATTCCAAATATATATCTCAAAGCTTTTTTTAAATATCTTTGTCGCAGACAAACGGATATTTTCCAAAATTGTGTGTTTTCGAACTTGGAGAGGTCTAAATCTTAAAGATTCTTCGATATCTCGAGATCAAATTTTTTGCCTATTACTACACCTTTTTCTATACTAAGTATACGTCACTTTTGGCACATACCTAATCATCATCAGAATACTAAGTATACAAAAAAGTAAAAATTATGCAGATATACAATTTATATCGAAAAGGTTGCAAATTCCTGTGAGACTGGTGATACATTGTTAGGGTTGTGACTTATTGAGATTATGACTCTCAATAAGTCACAAAATCACAGTTTTGATAGTCTGATTATTCTGTAAAATTTTTTCTTTGTCCGTTTATGTAACTGTGTCAGCAAGGAAATCTAGAACTGGAATTTGAATCCAGGTCAAAGTAGGCAGCATTAAAGATACTATTTTTAAACACGTTCTTGATAATTACAAACTAAGTAAACATGGAATATTACATTAGTAAGTTTCTTTCAACTATTTAAACATTTTTAAATTTGATCTGAAAAGTTTTTAACTTCAAACTTTATTTCTTCAATTCTGCCGAAAAAAAGATTACATTTACGATGCGATGTCTTCTGAGTTTTAAGTAATGCTAAATCATTTTTTAAAAATTTGGAATTGAGCTTTTTGGTTCAGGACACTATTAAAACGATTTGTTTCCATTCACCTTTGTTTTATGAAGGAAGGAGATCAATCCATCAGAAAATCCCCCACAATATCGGTATCGAGATTGGCGGGCGAAAGCAAGCAGGGCAGTAGGCAGGTTTTTCTAACTAACTACAGGACGGCGACTGGTTAGTTAAAAAATATTAATAACAAGCAATATAAAATATTTAATTGAAATTATTAACAACCAGAGAAAGATGAGGATGTCGTATCAACACGGAAAGGTTGTGCAGTGGCTTATGAAAGACCGCTGAGCACCCGAAGGCAGAAGCCTGATTTCTAGCTGAAATGAAGATGACACACATACACTGGCACAACCCCTTTTTACGGGGGGCATTCACGCATCTCACAGACAAAACACAAGAGAAATGCCCGAACCCCGCTCGGCCAGACGGGGAAGACGCACAACCCTTAAGCCAGGACGCTGGCTAGAAAGATGATGGTAGGTAAATATTATGGCCAGGCAATGATGTTGGTAATCCCGGTAGATAGTTACCAATTGGAATTATATAAAAACAAAATAGAATCATTGAAAAGTAAAATTTTAACTACGGCAATATCGAGTTGTTTCGGAGTTTTGCGGTGTGACAACGTGGTCACGAGCAACTCAGCATCATAATTCAGAATAGCAATTAAAATTTGTAAGTTTAGGGAAATATTATTATTCATTTTAACTAGACTTTATACGATTTCATAAAGCTCTAACGTCATGAAATTTGGTAGAATTAATAAATTAGTATTTTTGATATAATTATTAATATGAAATATTTTGCTTATTTATGAGGAAAATTGAACTTTAATGGAATGACGTTGCACATATATTTTACTATAAACACTGAACCATTTTGATTAGTTTTTTTGAAATAATATAGAAATTTCAGGCTTGTAGCTAATAGTAGCTATCTAAGGTCAAAACATAAATAATTTTGAGAGATTTTAATCCATCATATTGGTAACAGAGGTAGAAAATTTCCGATCCTTTACATACAGAAAGTTAACATTAACATTATCAGTTGCAGCCATATATATAAACCTTCCATTTATTTCAATGTGAACGCAGCCCGATGAATCATAGAAGCAATTGCAGGTAACGTGTCGAGTTAAACAGAAATCTCTGTGTTAGTAGTTTATACACTGCACAGTATGTTTCAAAAAATTATTAGATAAAAAGTAAGTTAAAGGATACAAACTGTTCACATTTTCATATAAATTTTGTAATGCCTAATTGAATTGTAAAAAGCATAAACAAGACATTAACATAAATCGTTGGCCTAATTCTTAAGAAAATGAACTCAGACTCATTTTATTTTTCATTGATAAATGATTACACAGATATGAAGTGTAATCCTAAGATAAGAGTCAAAATTCAGTTTTTAGGTTTTGAAAAAGCGTTTGATAGATGACTTAATAGACACTTTGTCTTCTTCCTTTAATTACAATAAAAGAAAACTAGGTCGGATAATAAGGGAGCCGGATAGTTGGATAGTTATACTAAGGAGTTAAGGCACTTAATTTAAAACATATTTCTTTTTCTCTTTACAAATTGCAGCTGCATTTTCTTATTTATTTTTACAGCAATGGAATCTCAGAAAGATTTGAGGAAAAAAAATAAGGTCAAAAACGAACATTCACTCTGAAAGCGGGTCACAGTAGTTAAATCTTCAGAGATTCTTATAAAAGTTTTGCAAAGACACCCAGAAAAATTTGAAATACTACTACAAATCTTTCATGTTTTACCGTGTGAAAACACTGGGAAAGAAACATGAAACAAACAAAAAATTGTAAAACTGAGCTACAAATAAGCCATTTCTACATCAAACGTGAGAGAATGATTTACTGACAAAAGGAATTGAGGTTAAAAACAACACCAAGCTTCACGATGGAATTTTTAAACAAAAAAGGCGACGAAAGAAAACTCTGAATATCAGAATAAAAAACAAAAAGAAAACCAAGAGAAAAAAAAATTGTTCGACAATGAAAGCTTAACCTTGAAAGAATTTTTTGCAACATTCAACTGTTCGTACCTACATTATTTGCAAAAAATGATTTATATTATTTTATGGATTGAAATGGAATGGCTAACAAAATGACGTATTCATTTCGGTTAATAAATACGTCATTTGTTCATCAGTTCATCATAAATTCATTAGTTTGTTTATTAAGAAACATTGCTTTATTAATCAAAATACTAATTAACTTTATTAGTATTGTTTCAAAAATATGAAGATAAACGGTATGGAAGGGAAAAAATGAAATCTAAGATTGCAAATTTCAAGTTACCATGTGAAAACATTATTATTTGTAAGTCATTATTTGTCTTAATTAATTTAAGTCATTAACCAGTTTGAAACACTCATGAGACTTCTCTCTCTCTCTCTTTGTGTGTGTGTGTGTGTGTGTGTGTGTGTACAAAGTAATCAACCATAAAAGCTTTAAATAATTAAAACCAATTTCTAGAATTCATCAAAAATTAAATTATTTCGGAAACTGAAACTTTAAAAAAATTTAGGGAATCGAAACAAATTATGTCGAAATCTCAATTAAACTACAAAAAGCAAACAAACATAAAAGCTAAATGAAATAAAACCTATTTATGAAGCAAATCTAAATTAGAATAATTTAGCAAATGAAACTTATTACGGAAATAGAACCAAAAATTGGAAACGAAACTAAAAATTATTTCGCATTCGAACAAGACTTAAGTTTGAAAATTTTTTAAAACTACTAAAAAAAACTATCATTGTCTTTACTGGGCGCTAATGCAGCTACTACTAAAATACAGATAAATCTAAATAATACAGATAAATCTAAATAATACAGATAAATCTAAATAATACAGATAAATCTCTTTTTTTTGTTTTGTTTTTTTATTTTTTAAAATTTTGATCTTGTTTGAATCCGAAATAATTTTTAGTTTCGATTCCAATTTTTGGTTATATATATATATATATATCTTTTTTCTAAATATCGAAGCATGCGTAATCTGATAATCTCGTTCTTGTTTCAAACCGGTTTGAACTAGTAAATGGCTCAAATTAAGACAATTCGTAAGAATTCAGGTTAGTTGTTCAGCAATTAGTTGGTGATAAATTGCCAAATGTGACAACCTTCTGTATTTTTTTCTGATAACATTGAAATCAAAAAGTTGATGCCTCAAAAGCTAGAAATCGCCAATTTGTTGCTAAGCATTTTGGGGCTCCAAAAAACCTCAAATCAAAACAACATCATGTTCTCAAATGATTTTTGAAAATACCACTTTGAGTTGACAAAACGCTTGATTCAAAAAATAATAATAATAATAACAACTCTCTTTGAACTAGAGGAATATTTGGTACACGGCCTTCATGACAAATTTATAGATTTCTTAGATAGATCAAATTGTGAGCAAAATTCATTCAAAGCTAACACGGTAACTACAGAACGTTGAGAGCTTTATGAATAAAATTCAATCCACAAATTTAGCATCAATAGAGCAAAAGTCTGCCTGGTTGGTATGGCGACCGATTCGCATCCCTTGAGTTGCAAGTTCGAACTCCGCCAGCCGAAGATTCCCTGTGTATGTGGTGACTGTATAAATTTGTATATATATTTGTGTAAATTTGTCGCCGCCGCACAGTTCTCCGTGTCAAGACAATACCACTGGAATATATGGTTCAGAGATGATCGTTCTGCGATTCAGATCTAAATTACAGCCGGTGGATGAGTGAATGAAGGGTTGTGACGCATGAGTAGCTAAGTCGTACTCTTGGCCCTATATGGCGCTACTGGGAAAAAAAAGAGGCGTTCTCTGGGCTTAAAATCGCTTATTTCGTCAGGTGGCTTGTCTATGACATGTGCCATTAGAAACAACAGCAACAAAACAGAAATCTCAGATTTTGAGCCAAATCTAACAATGACTTGATCTTCTGCCGATTTGAATTTTTCGAAGCAAGTTAACACTAAAACTCAAAAAACGTATTGATTTCAATATATCAGATTTGGCATGTGATTTTATAACTGTAATTGTAGTTCTTTGTTCTATTCAGTCGGAAACATCCCTCTCTATGTGCGTGTGTGTCAGATAATGAGTGGCTGCTCTACAGAAAATTAGAGCTACAATTTAGAGCTACCAAATTTGGCACTATTTTAAATGATTAGAATGTCCATTTCAAAGAAAAATTTGTGAATTGCAATTAATTAAAAAGCTAAGAGAAATTCTGAAACTCCACTCGTAATTGACGAAACTAGTACAGCACAAGAATAAATTTTACACCATCTGAAAATCCAAAAAATTAGCTCTTCAATGAAACCCTTTTCGTGTGTAATTATTATTCTTTTATTTCAAAACGAATTATAATGTTGCATTGAATTCTGTAATGAACGAATTGAAACGAGGGATTACTTAAGACAGAAAAAACTTTTTTTGAGTCTTTAATGACTCCTATTTTCAGATTTTCTTGACCCTGATTGGCTAACATTGTATACTCATTCACAGTGCAGAACCTATTTATTTGAAAGTGAACTTTAATATGATTATTAACTTTTATGTTAAATATGAGTAAAATGGCTGTAAGAGTAAAGTCAATATATAGCTCTCCAAATGAATCTAGTGTTGGATTTCCGGCTTACCAGTTGTCTCAGATCACGAACTGAAAAAGAACAGCAAACAAAATTACAAATTTCAAAAAATATGAATTATAAAATCGTACACTGTTAAAAAAATATTGAATCCAAAGTTAAAATTTAAAATTCTGTGAATTATAAAATAGTACGATAATACTAACGCTTTGTGAAGTATAAATAATTATGTCCATATCTGTAACATTATTTCTACTTAATTATTATAGTATTAATAAATAATGATCATTTACTTATTAAATACTGTATACAAGCATTATTGTCATAGAATTATAAATAAAAACATATATATATTTTCATTAATCAGAATATAAAATAATCTGAATCAAACAATCAAAATGCTAATTAAGTTAAAAATGTGTTGAAATGTGATATTAAATTACTCATTTTACTAAATGAGTGGTTAAACGAGCGAAATTATATTTTCAACTGAATAAATAACCGACTGTTCTCTAATAATCGAAAGTATTTCGGGAATTTTTGTAACATCCAAAATGTCTTTCACAATAGCATTTTTAGAAAGCCTTCGTTCTATTTTAAATTGTATTTTTCAATTGAATATATAATCGGCTGTTCTCAAATAACCAAAAGTATTTCGAGAATTATTCTGGTAAAATACAATTTTCTTAACCTACATCGAAATTTCTTGTACAAGAGCATTTCTAGAAAACCTTCATTCCAATTTAAATTATATTTTTCAATTGGATATGTAATCAGCTGTTCTCCAATAAACAAAATTATTTCATGAGTTCTTGTAAATTCCAAAAGGAAAATAAATAAAAAGCTGGTCAACCAAAGAACGTCCCAATTTTTTGGAAGTTGAAAACAAACAAAAACACTGCTCAGATGGAAATTTATGGAAGTTTTATAACTTCTTATGCTAGAACAATGTGTTTTGGAACTTTTATCTTTGTCCAAAGGAGTAGATATTTCAATTTATTGGTAATTCATCAGATTCTACTCCATCTTTTTTACGTTTATCCGTTCCCGACAATGATCGTTTTTCATAGCAGTTCTCCATTGTCTAGGCCTCAAAACTGTGATACTCGATGGCTATATTCAGTTAAATTGAGGTCCATCCTTTCAGTAGTCGTAAGTTTAGCAGACAAAATAAACAAAAAAGGGCTGCTTCAAGACTGTTTACGGAAAATACGTGCAATAATGTCTAACTTGACCTTCGACTGACAGTCTTCATCAGAGATCTTTGATCCAAGGATTGTAGAAATAAATTGTAGAAAAGAATTTTTAAGCTATGTAGTGGAGTGATTTCTAGCCTTCGATTTGAAAAACAAAAAATTAAAAGTCAATTGGGTATATAAGCTCGAAACAGTTGTTTCAAGTCATACAACGAGCAAGAACAGTTCTTACAGTCAAACAAGCCTAGTCTTGTGGAATTATTCACAGCTTCAGCGGTAAGAATATCCAATAACTAGCCATGAACGCAATGGTAAGAATTTTATTTCTGATTCTAACTTATTCTAGTTAAATTATTTATATTTTTTTATGTTTTTTAGAAAGGTTTTAAGAACAAGAGGCATAATTTATTCAAAATATTTCCTGAACAGATTAAATCTATCTAACCATCAGAACCATAGATTTACCTTAGACATAGATTTATTTTCAACTTTGCTGCATTTTTTTAAACATTCTATGTATTTTTTCCAAAAGACTGCTGTATTATCCAATAGAATATATCTGATAGCAAAGCATTTAATAAGACTCAGTATTTTCAAACATTTTCTTGGAAAATTTATACATATATATATACACAATTTTTCTAAACGTATTACAGACAGTTTCAACTAATGTATCGAAAAACTATATTTTAAGATGAAAACTATCTATATCTAAACTATGTCTGTAACTAAACGGATGCAATGTTTCTTAATTTAAACAATCATTTTTGATTATCGCTTTCTATAAACATCTTTAGGAATTCATGATTTAAATTTTATTTATATGATGTTCTTAATTTTTAATTTTACTTTGCTAGAAAAAATATGTAATTTTATTTTATTTAGCTTGTTTATTGAGGACCTAGTTTAAACAATGTAATGTTGGTTGGCATAGTAACGAAAAAGACACAATCGTAGAATTTTTAGCAGTATTTATATGTTTTGCTTGGTTAAAGTTTGGTTGTTTTAGCGTATTATAATGTTATGCAAAACAAACAATTTTTAACTATTTTAAATAGAAATTTTTTAAACAAAATTTTGTCTTTTCTACATTTAAAAAAAGGAAGATTTAATTAGCTTAAGAAATTTTTTTTTTTTGAATAATTTTTCCAAGTAACGCATGTAGCGTTATCAGATGAAATTCATTTAGTAATTTCTATTCAATTTAATTTACAGATAGCTTTTAATTTATCAAAATATTTAAATAAAAATAACACAATTTTCTAAAACAGAAGATGACAATTATTCGAACTGATTTCAAAAAGTTTTCTATTCTTCAATGTATAAGTTTTTAATCTAGAAATTTTTTTATATTGAAATTGGTATTAATTTATCTTCCTACAGTTTATTAGAACACTTTTCAAGTAAGGTGTAGATTTATTTGAGCATTGCAATAATTTTGTAAAAATCAATAATGTTAAAACAGAAATTCATAAGCATTTCGAAAACTCCATGTTTAATTGGGAATTGACCTTTTTACTCGTTAAAATGCATAAGTAATTCTCCACCAATATCAATCAGGATTTTTTACATAATATACATTTTTATAATAAATTATGACAATAATAATTGCTTGGCTTTTAAATACTTCTTTTACATATTAAACAATGAAATCAACTCACAGGACAAAGTAATAATGTATAAATACTAACTGTACATGTCGTATAACTACACATTGTCTTATGATATAATGAATTGTCGTATCTTTTTCTAACTGCAATGCATAATAAATTCCGAAATTAAATTGGCATGAGGATTTGATTTGTATGAGCAAGAATTGCTTGCTATTTTTGGAAAAAAAATTTTTTAATTTGTTATATTATTCGAGGAATGCTTGCAGTTTAGGTGAAATAGTGTGAAGTGCTTTTAAATGAAAATTGAGCTTCATGAGCATGAATGTATAATATTTATCCTTTTAAGGATTTAAAATATTTATTTCTCTAAAAATATAACGAGAAACTCATTTCTCTTAGAGAGCGTTGAAAAATTGAATTTCACAATTTAAAAACATTTGAATAAAAGAAACATGTTAAGGAATCAAAATGAATATTATGGAATAATTCTTAAGTTTTGTTTTAACAACATATTTTAGCTCTTGAATATTACTGAAAGATGTTTTTCCCTATCTAAGGTAATGCACATCATTTTGAATATACTATTCCATATTTTAAGTGCTATTTAATATCATCAATATATCGTAACGATATTGTATATATTACACTGTTAGGATTTAAAAATACGCTGGATATTCTACCTGCATACAGAATTTCTTCTATTATTTTCATTCATTTACTTTCTTATTATTCTGCAGATTAATTTTTTTATAAATGCCAAAGTTAAACTAGTATTATTTTGTTTGAACTTGTTAATTGACTTTGCATTTTCTTATCTGAAGATGTTTTTTAATGAAAATGTATAAATAAGGGTTATCAACATTAGGAATATAATAGTAAACGCTAAATTTTTAATGGCTATAATATGTATGGAATAAAAGAGTAGTTACAATATTAAGGGAAATTATTGTTCTGATATAATATGTGTGGAATATTATGGCTGACGATGAAGTTTCTGCAGCTATAATATGTACGGAATAAAGTTTAGCTACAATATTAAATTGAATCAATCCTTTCTGTCTTGCATGCCAATTTGATGGAGTCATTCCAAAAGAATGCACCAACTTTATGCTTCAATAAATTTCTTATTTTCACACACCTTCTCTAACGCTAACAAATATTTTATAAAAAGTTTCTCTCCATCTGTTCACTTTTATAAATTATTGACTTTTATTCAATACTTGCCGCCTTTGGCGACTATCTGGTTCTCCAATCTTAATGCTAGTTAAAATTTTAATAATTAAATATTTTATTCCACTCCTATTTTGATAGATTCTTCATCAAAATATTTCAAATTTTGATATTCATGTCATAACGTAGTATGTTTCTCTCTAATTTTCTGTTATCTCTCGTAGAATTTATACTTTAAATTGAAATGGAAAGGATTAATCTGCAATTACAATAATATAAGAACATTTTTAACTGAAACGAAGCATTTTTTTAAATATGAGTACTGAAAGCAGAGTCGCTGAATATTTAAAACTTATGGACACTACAAAATAGCTCTCTTACATTATATAATATCTCAAGAAATTTTTAACAAAATTTTCTCAGATTCATCATGAACAGATCGATTAATTAACAATGTTTAGTTTTAAATGCATCACACACTAAGAAAAGAAATAGAATCGTTTGAAATAATCGGCCGAAAATATGCTAAGCCTAACCTCGTTAGCGTGGGGAAAAAGCTGAAGCCTTATTCATTTGGCTGTGGGGATATGAAAAGATTTTTTTGACTGGAAAGTTTGTTTTTAATTAATAATTAAATTTCTGATTAAAAATTTAAAAAATGGATCAGGTGCACATTCTCGACCTCCAAGGTATGCGTGTGCCAAATTTGGTTGCTGTAAGCCTAATGGTTTGGCCTGTAGACGGCCAATACATAGACACATTGAGTTTTATTATACGTTATTGTATTTGGCTTCGTCTACTAACATTAATACAACACTTTTTATTATTGTTATTATAGTATTTTATACTAGCCTTTACTTTCTAGCTCTATATCTTACATTTTTTATAATCTCATTTCTGTTAATACGATTTTAAATTTAACTTTGTTCTTTATTTTTCACAAACATTTTTAATTTTACCAGATTTAGATATTGTTCTAATAACCCTTAGTAATCAGTAGAATTTATTTTTAAGAAGAAAAAAAGGCTTTTATTATAGAAACCTTTTGGAAGTTTAACATAAAAAGTCAGACATTTCTCTTCTTACAATTCAGTATGCCTCAGAAAAAAAGGCATTTTTTTGTCTGTATCTTTGATCTTCACAAAATGGACTGTCAATAAATTGTTTCCATTTTTACAGTACTGAATTTTATTCAGATATCTTCAAAATATTAGAATATTAACTTTTTTTTCCATTTATCCTTTCAGTTTGTTTTCTTTTGCATTTCTGCTTTCGTCTGCACAGCAGTGAATGCCGGAGGTGTAGGTGTTTATTCTGCTGCTCCTGTGGCTGCACCCGTAGCAGCCCCTGTAGCTGCTCCTGTAGCCGCTCCTGTGTACACATATGCCAGGCCATACACCTACAGCACTTACAGAGTATACACAAATAATTTCAAAGGATCTCCACTTGTTGCTGCCCCAGTTGCTGCCGCTGCTGTAGCTACTTATCCTGCAAATGCTGTAGCTACTTATCCTGCAAATGCTGTAGCTGCGCCTGTTGCCACAGCCGCCGTAGCTGCGCCAGTAGCCACTGCAGCTGTTCAAACTGCTCCTCTCACTTATACTTACACTTCCTACGCAGGCTATGGATATCCTTATTACGGCGCATACGTTGGATACGTCAAGAAATGAAGCTATTAATGGTAAGTAGTCTTCCTTTAAAAAGCATGCCTTATTTTCTTGTGATTACAACTATACTTTATAAGTGAATTTGTTCATTCATGTAAAGTAAAATTCTGGATTAGATCTGGGAACACGGCACTGCACTATTCCCTTATCAATGATGATAAGGACAGTCAGCAAACCGTATGGTAACTATCATTATAGTAATCTTAGTGATCATAAATTCAGTATCAAATTTAGTGAGCTGTTGCTTGAAAATTTTTTATCTGATATTTTAAGTTTGTTTTTTAACCTAGTTCAATTGCCAAATCAAATTCCCGATTTTAACCAACTACTGTAATTATAAGAATTAATTCTCTAAATATTTTTATTCATTTGTTTGTTTGCTTATAATTCAATTAAAAATTTCAAGAGAACTATTGAGAATGGAACATTTCAAAATCGTTAAAGTGTCACCTAATGAGATATCTGAATCAGAAGCATTTTCCATATTCATGAAAAAACTGAAATGTTCTGGAATCGGTTTTTCTTTGAATTCGTCACCAAAATTATTGTAATTTTAAGTTGTTTAAAGTTTTGGATAAATTTTAGTACAAGTCTTAAACAGGAGTAAAAGAAAATAATGAAAAAAATCATCATTTATCATTTCCAGTATTTAATTAAAAGCATAGTAGTTACATATATATATGTAATGATATTTTTAAATCTAAATTAAATCCTAATTAATTTACTAATTTTTATCTTAAATTATTTCATTTGAAAATGCTCTTATTTTCTTATCCAATTCCCACGTTTTTATTTAATTATTTAATACACGCACTCTAGAAAATTGGTGACTAATCATTTTCTCACGCTTTGAACAAAAATTTAAAAAAAAATCCGTAATGCTTAAGAGATTCTTTTAAAAATACCAATAATTCCTTTGCCTAAATCAACACGTAGTAAAGAAATCTCTATCAAAATCACATAGTAAAATCACTGAAGGGAAAATTGTCTATCACTTGCGCTCATGAATTGTGATGTAAACTAAAGGTCTTATCACACGGTGGAATTTCGTCGGCATTTTTCCGTTTCTACCCTCAAAAACCGGTCAAGCAAGTTTCATAATCGACAATTTTTTCTAACCAGCTCGGAAATGTTGTCGGAAATATTGTCCACAAACGAAATTCAATCAATCATGTGAAACTTTGCAGTGACGTCACTTTCGTTGTTGTTTGCTGACGGAAAGTGCCGAAGATGTTTTGCCGTGTGATAAGGCCTTAACGTATCCTTTATCGTACTTTCTTTGGACAAAAATATCTCCAGAGATAAAGAAAATCTACGTAAAATGTTCGATTGTTTCTTCTTTACGGTCACACATCTGCAAAGATATTTTTTACATTTTATATGTATATGTGATAATTGCAATCTAACTATTCTATTAAAATAATTATCTAATCCTTCAAACTTCGATTTCATTATGAATAATTCGGAAATTGTGCGGAATTTTCATTTTCGCAAATAATCAAAACTCTGAATTTTTCCTAAATAAGATGGAAAATCTTTCTCACGTTCTCTCTTTTATCTTTCCTGCTTACTTACTTACTTTCAATAATCTGTTTTTTCCATGGTTTGGACAAAGGCTGAATATTGGAATATATGCATGAAATTCTAACGATTAAAAAGCATTAAAAAAAACTAAACTACCTTTTCGTCAATCAAATCTTTACATATACAAGTAAAGACATTTTTAAAATCTAAATTAAATCTTATTTAATTAGCTAATATTCATCTTAAACTAATACACGTTAACTTCATTATGGAATGTTCTCTAATTTTCTGATCGAAATTCATTTTTTATTGAATTATTTCTACACACTCTCTAGAAAATTGATGACGTTTACATTTTCTCACGCTCCGAGAGAAGGGATAAAAATTTCTAAAACCTTCACGTACTTCTTCACAGTTACCAAAGATCCCTTTGCCTAAGTCGACACGTGGCAAAAAAAAATCCCTATCAGAATCTCTTATCAAAATAAGTGAAGGAAAAAATACTTTACTCTTCTGTAGTTATTTGAACAAACATCAATTTATCACCACATCTCTCTAGTATAAGTTATGCTTCGCGGATTAAACAAATCGAGATAAAAATTTCAAAAGTTTCCTCTTTTTGACCACAGATCAGCAAAATAATGAATGTTCATGAGTTTAAAAAATTTTCCTTTATCAGCAATCAATATTTAACTGGTTTATATTATTTTTCTATTCAAATATATATAGATAATGTCAAGTAATAAATGAATACTAAACTAATATATTATCCTGTAACTAGAGTCATAAATTTCCTCATGCGACCAGAGACCTGTAGCCAAAATGACCCCTTATTATTTTTTTATTTTTTCTTTATTTTTTATTATTATTATTATTTGTATTTTGTAAATAGTATTGAAATTTATTTTGGAAACACGTGTTCTCGAAATCCTGTAATTACTAAAAATATTAAAAATACCGAACTTTACAATATTAATTGCTGGAAAAGTGTTTAATCTTTTAATGAACATGTACTTCGTTTAGGTATTACTTAATTATGCCAATATTAATAACTGTTAGAATTAATCAAAGAAAAATAAAGAATACAATATTTTAAAATATTATTCTAAGAACATTTCTTCATTCTTTTTATTCAAAGTATTTTCAGATACATGATGTCAATGACACCATAAATAATAACAAAAACTTTAAAAAAGAATAACGCGGTTATACGCATGTGGTCATATTCAGATTTATGACCACATACTGTTGAAAAAACAACTTGAAGATATTGCGGACATCATTGAATATTTAAGGGCAAAATACTACGCGATAATCAGAGATAATAAACAATGTATTATTTTGAGTCCTATCTCCAATTACATGTTATAAATAAAGCTCTAAAAATGGAAAAATATTTCTGAATCTTTTAACAAAATGAAAAACTTTTTTATTATTCTCCATGAAATGTTCCTTTAGTCCCAGTACTACAGGTAATTTTTAAAATTCCATCAGCATGGCATTTTTGGCGACAGAATTTCATTTCTCTCGTATAACCTCTTCTTAAAAGCAATATAGTATTTGTTTCTATAAAAAGTCTTATGAAATCAGAACATTATTTGTTTATTTATATATTTTCACCTTTTATGATCTAATGTTGTAGAATAAATCTATATTTGTTATTGTTTGTGCTTAACAAATGTTAAAGAAAAGAAAGAAAGAAAGAAAATTGATTTTTTTTTTCCTGTTTGCATTAATATCTTGATTTTTTTTCTTTTTCTCTTTTTACAGTTAACAAAGATCTCCAAGTTTATCACTGCCAATTTTGAAGAAAATCAAATGCTGCATCTGATTTCTGTACAAGAAACATTTTCTGTGTGGATTTCTGTGGGCTTATTGTGCTGTTTTTGAGCAGTGTTGAAATAAATGAGCTTCATATAAACTTGCTTTTGCTGTGGTTTATTTGATACAACCTTTATACACCATTCAAGAACCGAACTTCTTAACTTCAGCACTGTAATCTGAATAATCCAAATAGTGAATCTAAATAAACGGTATTAAATTTAAAACTCAATGGGAAAGATTAAATGTTTCCATTGTTACCATTTATTTCAATGATGGCATAGAAATTAAAGAACAAAAGGAAGGAACATTTCTTTTAAGCATATATAAATTTTAAAATTCCACAATTTTACTTTCTCGTATATTAAAAAAAGTATAGCAATCGGCAAAAAATTCGAACTGAAGATTTTGACGATTCTGCACAATTTAGACCTCTCTGAATTCGAAAAACATATTTTCAGGAAATATCGAACTTTTCTAAAAAATGTATATAAAATTTCAATTTTTGTCTGTCTATCTATGACAAAGATAATTCAAAAACGCTTTCAGGTAGACAGTTGAAATCTAGTGCACGATCTTTAAACCAAATTTGCAGATTTCTACAAAATTTTAAGTAAAATTTGTTCAGAGAAAGTCCGTCTGTCCAGCTCTTCGAATATAATTTAATACGATAATTACAAAACGAGGAGAGCCAGACATAAAATTCGCTACGCAGGTTTGAAATATCTTGCAGATTTTAATTCAGCCAAGGTTGACTGTTTATCCTGTTCTTTCAGAAACATGCAAATGCGATAATTCAAAAATGTAGTGGCATAAATATGTCAAATTTAGTATGAGATTTTGTGATTAATTTAGTGGCAAATTTTTGTTTCGATTGCGAAAAACGTGTCTAAAATACGAGTTCTATTTTTCGAATGATAACAATACTAATTCAATAAAAATGCTAAATTTACGCCAAAAGTTAATATTTTGTAACTATTATACGCCAGAACCATGTAAGACGTTCACTGGAATAACATCTATGTTAGAGAAAATGCGAGGAAGCTTTGGGGAGACACTGACGCTAGTTTTTTTAAAGATATTTGAACTTTCATTGTGTGAAGACACACATCTTTTAAATTTCATTTTTTATAGTTATTTTTTAACCATTTGCACTTAATCATACTACACCAATAATAACATTCTCGTAAAAAATTAATAAAAAACCATATTTAATATTATTAAAAGGCACTTGAGTATAATTTCAGTAACTAAAATAATAAAAATAATTGCAATTTATTTTATTTTATTAAAATTAAAGAAAAAAGTATACAAAAATATGTATCATTGAAAAGCTTATTCAATTTCTTTTTTAATTTTAAATTCGTGCAATAATGGGTTTTCAGCAACGCATGCTGTGCATTATTATGAAAAACAGGGAAATTATGATTAATTTTTAATTAAAATTTCATTTAAAATTCTGGTTACACTCTCTTAAGAAATGTCTTAAGTCAAGAAATAATTGCTAGCCAAACTCAACAGCTCTTTGTCAAATGTTCTAGCATGCAGATGTTTTGAAGATATTTTTCCTGATACATGTCGTATGACGCAATTTACAGACAATATATTTACAGCCTAGAAGCCTTATGATTTTAAGAATGCATTTTAACTTTTTTACAAATATTTTTCTTTGCCAAATTGATTAAGATATCCGACTACGCTAAAACCACTAGTTTTCGAATTATTTTAATTGTTATTTCTTGCGGTTCAGACTTTCCTGTTTTCAAAACAGTTTATCTTTTCTAAGATAGGGAAAACCTGAAATATCATCCAGGAGAATTTTTAGCAAAACATATTTTTCAGCTAAAATTTGTCTTCAATTTTCTAAAAACTTTGATTTTTATAAAAATTCTCTACTGTTAACAAGATATCTCAAAAACTAATGGAAATATTTACATAAAAATTTCAAAATGCATTTTAAATAATATGGACAATGAAATGAATTTTTTAAGTTTTAAATGACAAAAGTTTTATTGTTGGTGAAATATTTTTTCATTTAACGCTTTTTTAGAAAAATTAAGTTGTAAATTTATGGAAAAAGTACATATATACGTATATCTTTACCCATAACTTCTTTTCATCTCAAAATTTTTTACAGATTTTGGTCCATTTCATTCATCATTATATTCTATAACTTGCGTACAGAGAAAAATAGGATTGCTGAATTAAAATGTTGTGTAGTTAACCGTTTTTTTTTTAATTTCATTAAAATTTACTACAATTTTTCCTGTTTCTCAAAATATATTATATTTTGAAATAATTTTGTTGTATTTATACTATTTTGTATTATAATTAACAATACATCAAAAACCATAGTTTAAAATAGTTTTTAAAGAATCCAATTTTTAAAATCTTTCTTCGAATGTAGTCGGATACCTTAATAGTATTAGAAATATGTACAGAACAGTATGCGTAAATAATAAATATATGTTACACTTAATAGTTTATGGATAAAAGATATGTTTGAAATCCCCAAAATTTCAGAATAATACACTGATGAAAATTCTTATTATAAAGAAAAGGATATTTTTTATCTATAGTATTCTGAGTTGGTGGTGCTTATTTTCTAGAATTCTGAACTTGCAGACCGGAAAAAAATTAATAATATATGAAAATGTCAATATTTGTTTGAAAATGGTGTCATCATATATTTCTTATTGCAGAATTTAAGACAGAAATTAAAAAATTCTATTTAATCGAAAATATTAAGTAATCTATAAATATCGATTCCGATAAGTTATCGAGTTCGTGAAGCAGATAATTCCAAAAATAAAATCTTTGGCAAAATTTTCACCTCACACTTAAAAGATTAGTGGCCCGATCACAAATTTTGGAATATTGGACATTTTTAATAGAAAAAAAAGCAAATTTCAAACCTTTTAAAGGATAGAATGATTGCTTGAACATTATGTGCTCAACGAAATAATAAAAAAAAATTCTATCAAAGTAATTAAGGGGCATTATATTCAAACAAAATTAATTTCAGAGATTTTCACTGCTTTCAGTAAGTGTAATTCTTTCCTTCTTTTCATAAATACTGTTATGTATTATACTAAATTATATTAACTAAAATAGCGACGCAAAGGCTTAGTTGATCCGGTTTATTAAATTTATCTTATTTATTAGAATGGTTTCTTTCTTTCTTTTTTCTCTCTCTCTCTCTCACTTTTTTTTTTTTCATTTTTACACGTACAAAGAGAAAATATTGCTTTTGTCTGAAATTAACCTCGAGATTTCGATTAGGTTACCTTGATGTGGGAAAACCTCTCTTGTATTTATATTTGTCTTTCCGATGTTCTAAGAACACATAATTAAAAAAACGTAACGAGCTAGAGGCATGACGCTTTGAATGGGCTTTCTCGGTAAAATTTCGAAGTTTAATAACCCTTTAGACAAAATCCTTCAGCTGGAAATTTATACCGATGTAAATAAGATAAACAGATGCTAATATAATACGATGAATGAAAGTTAATATATTATTTTTTTATTGGATCGTAATGAAATTTTCGATCAGACCCCACAACTAATTGATTATCTATTGACTCTTACATGTGCATATTTGGAAATTATGAAAATGCAATAAATAAAGCAAATGCAATTACTTAGTTCATTGTGGTGTCTCCTGATTTATGCTTAATCACCAGAATTGAAAATATCTGTCAAAATGTGGACACAACAGGTGAAAAAAAAGCACTCAAAATATATATTTGGTAAATTTTATTATACTTTGTAACACAAAACATGCTATATTGTGTTATGGGTTCACACGAGGCTTATTATTGTCCCCAAACATTGTCTCTCTGCTATTATCCTGGCATTGTCCTCGTGTGAGCACTTGAGACACAGCGGACAACGTTTGTCCCTACAGGACAATTATTTACAATTGTCTCGTTGTGGTCATGTGATTTTCCGAAAGTAATCGTGTTCATCTATTGCGGGCAATAAGAAGACTCGCTTGAACCCACCTTTAAGGTGGGTTCACACGAGGCTTTTTATTGCCCGCAAACATTGTCTCTCTGCTGTTGTCTCGGCATTGTCCCCGTGTGAACACTTGAGACAACGCGGACAACGTTTGTCCCGATGGAACAATCATTTGCCATTGTCCCGTTGTGGTCACGTGATTTTCCAGAAGTAGGCGTGATCTTCTATTGCGGACAATAATAAGCCTCGTCTGAACCCACCTTTAGAGTGCAGGAAAGTCGAGGGGAGTAAACTTTCCTTAGCTTATACCAAGGACCTTGATGCTCAGCACAATGCAATCAATTTCATTTCTATCAAAATAATTTTTAAAAGGATGAAAACTAGCTTATAGGGGAAAAATGAGATATTTTTTCGCATAGTATGGAAGTAATTATCAGCTTTGAAATCTTCTTAACTAACAGAAAAAACATTCATGTCTAGTTTCCTTGAAAATTAATGTAACATCAGGTAAAAAGTAGATATGAAAGTTAATTCAACACAAAATTTTTAATTGCTAAAATTAACTTTTCTTTTATTATGAAAAAAATAATTTTGTGATTGTATCTTTCAAATTTTGTCAACCTTTCTTTAAAAACGTGCTACTTTAAGTCTTGAGGGCGGCTTATTTGAATCTCGAACAATTTGATTATATTTCATACTTTGAAATTTTACATATGTGATAAATTTCCAGTTTACGGAGTTCATCTATAATTTGTTCAGTCAATCAATCACATTTAAGTTAATCTATGAGTGCTTTACTGTAACTGTGACTGTGAATATAATTGACAGGTGTTCGACAAAACTTGTAAATAAACAGTCTGGTTTCTGTTTACGCCTCTGGTATTCAAATGTCGATTTCATTGGGCTTCTTTAGAATTTTTTGAAATTTCAAATTATTTTAAGAGAAGTAAGCAAATAAAAATGTTGCGCTCCTCTGTGCCAGGAAAAACTAGCAAAGTATTAATTTGTGGTTATCGAAGCAGTGGAAAAACTTCAATTTTGGAACAAGTTATATATGGAAATTTTCCATGCTATGCGGTATTTTTTTTTAATTTAATAAAAATGCCTTATTTAGATTTTTTCTTTTAATAGAGAATTTATTAAAATTATTCGTGAAGGGCAATAATTATTCTATAATTACTTTTCCTGCTCTATTTTAATTGAAAGAGATAATCAAATTTTTCTGTAAAATTTTGGGTGGTTTGAAAATGTTGCATTTAATCACTACAACAAAAAGAAAAATATATAAAGAAATAAATTTAATAAACTCATCGTTATGTGTGTGTGTGTATATATATATATATATATATGTCTAATTTAAATCTTAGTAAATTTCATGATCATATATGGTTATAGGGATAAAAAATCTTTTATGATTGCAACATTTAAAAAAAATCTAAATTTTTGTATTCTAAATTTATAAGTGTCAAAAAATCTATGTCAAAATCTCGTGGTAAATACACTAAAAAAAATGTGGTCTCTTCTGTTCTTGTAGCACACTGTAGACTGCTATATTTCTTGTTACTTATTTTTTGTACGTAAATTATACCTCATGTGTGGAAATAAATTGAAGTTTTAAAATTTCATGTTTCTTCCATTTCACCTCACAACTTCTAAAATATGTTATGTATATTTAGCATTATTGCTTATAAAAGTGAGTGACACAAAAGAAGGAAAAAAAAAAAAGTTAAGGATTTTAGCAGTTCTCTGCAAGACCTAATTAGAATTATGACTTGGAATAAAAAAGAAATTTTAAAAAAAGAAGTATTTTTTTAATTGCATAAAGAACATAACTTCAAAATAAAACTAATCTTTATATGGATTTAAAATGCATATTAAGTTTTATGTGAGATTTGATTGTTATGCAGTTTCTTCTATCCTGCATTTTCATATGATTATTTATTTTACAGTATCCAACTATTGAAGATATCTATTGTGCGCTTGTTAATACAGATAGGGGAGTAAAGGAAAAACTCAGATTTTATGACACTGCAGGAACTGTAAGTGTTCTTTTATTTTCTCATTCTCTCTTTTTACAGCATTTATTGTGTTTTATATATATAAAATATTTTTAATGAAATTTATTTTTAACAGTGAATAGCTAATTATATTTCAAGTTATGCTAATTTTAAATTTAGCCTGCTATAGAAAATAAAATAAAAGACTTCATTATGAGCTGTATTTTATACATATATACTTTCTGCCTTCAACCACCAGCTGCTTTGCCAAAATTATTATTCCCATAAAATTTCAACTAAATCTTTTGCATGCAAGTTATTATTAATACTATATGCCTTCCTAATTTTCTGTCATCTCATGTAAAATGTGTCTTTTAAATTGAAAAAGGATGTGATGAAACTACATTTAATCTAATAACATATTTGTTAAATCAAACTCATTCATAAAAAATATATAAAAAACAGAAAGAAAAATTATTTATTTCTGAAGTCCATATGCTCTGCAGAATATATTTCTAAGGTAAATCAAAAGATGATTCAATAAAAATTTACAGATTTAATATAAAAACATTCAGCATGTTACAGTAAGGATAAAACACACACACACACATAGATATATAATCTTAAAGAATGATTTAATAAAAGTGTTTTAAAATGCAGGAACATAACAAATTAATTCATTGTTGCTTATTTCTGTAGTTAAACTTTAGCTGTAATTACTACAATATTCAAAAAATTTATTAAAAACATGCTTTATATTGAAACTTACTCTATAGGGAAAAATAAAAAATTAATTAAAAAATAGTTATTTAAAAAAAGGGGAACAGCAAATTTATATTTTTTTAACTAATTAAAACTAATTCAAAATTCTAAAAAAATTATCCAAATTTTTGCACTTTCTCACCCTCCAAAATATATTTGTATCAAATTTAGTAGCTATAGATCAATATGGCCTGTAAAATGTATGCAAACACACACACGGTGATTTTTCCTTTGCATATTAGAAATTGGATGCAGTCAAAAATTATCATAAATGATAGGAAAGCATTAAGAACATAAATGTAAATGAAGGTAAATTTTATTTATATTCCTGAATGATTAATCAATTTTACAAAAAGATGTATGTCTGAATATTTTTTAGCACACTTTTTTGTGTTTTAATGCTGACCATTTTGCTTTTGTTAAAATATTTTGGCCTAGAATATTCTAGAGTTGAATTTTATTGTGATCTTTTTTAAAGAATTGGTGAAGGAATTAAAGATTTAAATTCTGGAGACTTCTCTTTTCATTCAATATGCATTTACTTCAACCAAACATTTTCTTCTCTTGTATATTTCCATCTGCTGGAGACTTCTGAAAAAATGAGCCACTATTGAATAAAATAATTGTTATGAAATACAAATTCTCGAAATTTCTCATATTTTTGCTGTATGAAATATCATGGGATAGTTATATTTGAAACTTCATTGTAATAACTTTTCTATAAAAAATACAAAGGAAATTATTTATTGTTCATCACTGTTACAGATATATCATGAAATGAAAGTGTTTTTTCAAGCGATATATTCGAAGTTCTATATGCTGCTATCATTCAAAACCTGCTGTTAATGACTGAGACATCTAACTAGAATAAATGCTCTCAAAAGTGAATTATATTGTAATGTTATATTTAATATAGCTGTTAAAAAAACTTTTCCTCCCTGATGGCACTTCTTTTTTAAATGGTGTTCATATTCTCATCTACAAGTTCTAATGTTCTTTTATCTTTCTTTAAGAATATTCTGTTGTCTATGCATCTTGTGTTTCCTAAAAATCAATAGTAATTAAAATTTTGATGTATTCAAAAGTTTAAAAGAAAATTTTTACCTTTTCACTTGTTTTGATCAAATAATTTTTAAAAAAAATCAATGAAATGAAATGAATTAATAGATGAACCATTATATAGAAAAATTGACGCTGCACTCGGGAAAACTTCAACTGTTTATATGCTTGTTGTAGTAAAGATATTTAATATTTAAATTTCTGATAAATTTTACTGCTGTATCCTATTTAATTTTAGACTGTTTAAATCAAAAACTTTTAGAAAGTAATGATTTTGACTTTAGTAAAATAAATTGTATTTTATTGTTGCTCATTTTTTTTCTTCAAAATGTCCATAAATTAATTTCAAATAAATGTGTTTAAAAAACTGCAATTTTAGTATATGGATTTTTATATAATTTCTTTTATTACAAAATGTTGAACTTTAGACTGACTAATAGGGCATGAAAAAAATTACTTTTACACATTTTAAAAAAATAATAAATTAATTGCTAACTCAACTCCAATCATCAGTCTTTGTATCTTAAGTTACCAAAGAGAATAAAAATAATTACTTCAGAAACGATTTTTACAATAAGTTCCTTTGATTTTGAAATTTTTGGTGATAAAATACTTTGGGCTTCAGATTCTCAAAAACAATATGTGCAAGCTGAGTGGATAAATTAGAACTGATTCTGCTTTTCCTTCTCAGGATAAATATAATTTAGGTGAATTGAGATTTCACCATTAAATAAAAGGCTGATGCATTCACTCAATTATGCTTCTGATTTAGAGAGAAATATTTATTTCTATCTTCATTGTGTCAGCAATACAGATTCTTTTGGCATATGAAAGAGGAACATCTCATACATTATCTTGGAAAATTGCTTAAACTTTGAAAACTTCTAGTTTTCTTCATTTTTTTTACTGGAAATATTCCAATGAATCCCAGTTTTTATGATGCTCTCTAAACATAATGAATTGCATTTAAATCTACTATCTTCCTCCTTTTCATTTTAACAAAATTTCTGCCTTTTGGTAGTTTGTTGATAGTAGATAAGAAAGTAAAACACTATAATTAGTGCATGATGAAACTATACATTTTTATTATATATATATATATATATATATATATATATAATGAATTTCATTGTGGTAAAGAATCTTTTGCGTACTTGAAATGATGAAAAAATATTTATTACATAAGGATACTTCATGTATATTTTATTACTTATGTATATACACAGGTTATATTACATATAACTTGCTTAAGTTTCAAGTTTGATATAGCTAATAATTTAGGAAATTTTTTAATTGCAATACAATTTTTTCAGTTAAAAAACTGGTATTAAATATTTAAGCAAGTATTTCTGAAAGCTGTTCAATATCTATCTATTTATACATAAATGCAAACTGTTTTCTACTTTTATTATTCTGCTATTTTTTTCTATTTTTTATTTAAAAAAATGGCTTGTTTACAAATAAGATTTGCTTATGTGATTGTATTTGTTAAATATTTGTGGGTTTGTATGTAAGTATGTATATGTATGTTTGAATAGTATAAAGAATATTATCTTTATCCTTTTTTGTTAAAATTATGAAATTAATTTGTCATTTCATGAATTAATGTGATAAAAGGGTATTAAAAATTAATATCAGTTATGGTGTTTTATAAACAGATTTAAAGCTGATGTAGATTAGCATTTTTTATTTTTATTATCAAAGCATGCAAATTTTTGTTCAACTAAAATATTGTATTTTTTTATTTCTTTTTGAAATAATGTAATGAATGTTGTAATTGTTGATTGGTTTTTTTAAAGGGTAAAATATCTTAAATCAAAAATTTTATAATTTATTGTATAAACTTTACATTAAATATAGGATTTTAAAGCTACTCACATTTTTTTTAATTTATTTACTTTTTTTACAGGTGCCTGGTCAATCCACTGACTTTTTGAAAACATATATGACATATGCTGAGGTAACAATCATTACTTTTAAAATTTGTACAAAGTAATATATCTTGTTTAAACAAAGTAGGAGATATTTATAAAATGCTATGATCACCAAAAAATAATCTTTAATATCAGCATTACAAAATATCATTAATAATATCAATTAAATATAGAGGTGCCTAAAGAAATATTGTATAGTTTATTTTTGTACATCAGATTTTTAGTTTATGCCCAGAAGAAAAGAAAATATTCTAAACTCATTAATTTGATTTTATATGGTTATTTAGAACTACCTATTTTTATTGGTGGAAAATTTATTTTTGTTTTACAAATTATGTAAGAAATGTACTGTGTTTTATAATCAGACATGATATATCAGTGGGAATACAAACCAGCATTTTCAAAATCAAATTTGATCATTCTTGAGATTAATAATTTTTTAATACATCAAGTATTATTCACTTTATTATTTAATAAATCATTCTTATTTTACTAAGTTTGAATTTTTTTTGTTTGCAGCCTATGTTATACAATACAATTCTTAATTGTGTATTCACATTCAAGATAATTATAAAATAAAGTAAAAGTTTATTTTATATAAGGTATAGTGATCAGTAATAAAATTACAATGATTTTAGCATCATATCTCAACTATTTGTACAATTTTATTAAAATATGATTTAAATTAATTTCTAAACATTTTACGTAGTTTTGTTGTTTTCTAAACCCAACATATTATTGCTAATAAAAATTCCCATGTTTCTATAATTGAATGATAATTTTTTTTAAAATAAAGCATTAATTAATTATAAATTTTAAAAATTTAATGTCTATTATTCAATTATAGAAAATTTTCATGTTTCTTTAACAGAATTTTAAAAATGAAGCATTAATTATAAATTTAAAAAAAAAAAAACATTTGAATATAATATAAAACGATTACGCAGAAAAAATTTTTAAAAATGTTTTTAAATAAAAAAAGTTTTCACGTTGTTACTTAGAGTTATAATTAAAAATCTGCAGAGTTGATGAGGATACATTGTACGGCTTATGATGCATCCTTTGCTCTATTAAACTATATAAATAATCCAGTTGTGAAAACTGTATTTGGTTGATATTTAATTATAATATAAGCTATGAAATATAATTAAATGAAATAAATTTTACTGCATTTGTTGGTTTTATTCAATTCAGCTGAGTATTTTGATACACAAAAACATATTATGTTTTGATATTTACACAAAATAAATTTTCTCTGTGTGTGTGAAGTGAAAATATTAAATTAATACACTTTAAATAAACATTATTTTGTTTGATTGCTTTTTCATCTTAAGGCCTTATCACGCGGCAAAATATCCTCGGCACTTTCCGTCAGCAAACGACAGCGAAAGTGACGTCACTTCAAAATTTCACATGATTGGTTGAATTTTGTTTGCGGACAATATTTCCGACAACATTTTCGAATTGGTTCGAAAAAGTTGTCGATTATGAAACTTGCTTGACTGGTTTTTGAGGGTAGAAACGGAAAAGTACTGGTGAAATTTCACCGTGTGATAAGGTCTTTATAGCACCAATTTTTTAGCAATAGTACCTGCATTGAAAGAAATTTTATTATTTATAATAAATCAGAAGTTTCATGGTTAAATTTGATTTTATAATCAGTATTTTCTCTTAGAAAAAATGTGAAATTCATATCAATATAAATTGTCATAAGTTTAAAAAATATATTGTAACTTATTGATGCCCATTTTAAATTAATGCTTAGTTAAATATTTCCATTATAACATTAGTCATTTATTAAGCAATTTTTCATTTTCACTTATAAATCTGCTAATCACTTTATTCTAATGTATTGTTTCATAAATTCCTTCTTGAAACTAGGTCATGAACTGTGGATTCAAATAATCAAAATGTAAAACATTATTTTTGATTATTTGAGTCCGTAGTAGTATTTAATGATATTAGCATTAGAGAGTTTCATATTATCAGTTGCTGTGGATCTAAAATCTTTAGTATTAGGTATACTAAATATTATCTAGAAAAAAAAAAGTTAGATATTGATCAATAAATATAAAGTTAGATATTGGCCTTGTCATCTGACAACAATTAAAAATTACAAGATATTTCCCTGTATAGCTCACATCTTGATCTAAAACAGATATTAATCCAAATATTAAAAAAATCATTCAATATGATTTTCATCTTACCTATTGTTTTCTTTTGTTTAGAATCAGTATCCACAAATAATTCATTCCTTATAAAATCTATATTTTCTTGTTTCTGTGTAGTTTTATTCTTTTCTGAGAGCTTAAAAAAATTGATACTGATTTCTATTTCAATTGAACTTGTTAAAAATAACATTACAATCTCTATTGCTGCAAAATGTGTTTTTGCTTGGTGTTTACGAATAGAATTTTCCTTAAATGACTTGTAATTTATTTTAAGTGCATGCATAACATTTGAGAAAGTGGCAATCGTAATAAAATGTTTTAATTTCATAATGCATGGATGTAATTGCTTAAAGATGTTTTTCAGATAATTTGTTTTGAATACTGAATTAGCCTATATTTATGCACTATTTTAATTATAATACATTTTCCAGGGAGTAATACTAGTATATGCAATAAATAGCAGAGAATCATTTTCATTATTGGATCAAGTTAAGAAGGACTATGATAAAATAAAGGAAAAGAAAGAGGTAGACTATTATTTACTATCAATTTGTTTTGCTATTTTAGTGAAGTATTTATAAATTATTTAAGTATTTTAAAACTAAGATAATAACATTTTTATTATAAACTCATCATATGTATGAAAAAAAAAATAAGTTTTCACTTTTTGCAGGTGCCAATTATAGTATTAGGAAATAAAATGGATTTACAAAATGAACGACAAGTTGATACAGGATTAGCTCAGGCTTGGGCACAGAAAGAAAAAGGTTAGTACTCATATAGTACTTTTAATATTGTTTTATATAAAAAAAGACAACTTAAAATTTTTTAATTATATAATTTTTGTTTTGTTTTGAAAATTCATAGTTTGTTTCATTTTATAGTGAAATTATATGAAGTTTCAGCTTTGGATCGAAGAACATTAATAGAACCCTTTGTGTATTTAGCTTCCAAAATGAATCCACCTCCAAGTAAGATACTTTGGAAACTCTTGTGATAAATATTTTGTATATAAAAAATTACGCACTACTTTGAATCAAAATATGAATTTATATATACACAGAACAGTTTAATGTAAATTATTTAAAAAAATAACTGATAAGCTTGAAAAAAATTTAGTAGTGTGTTTGTTAATTTATCTTTGATCATTAAAAAATTGTATTAAACCAGAAGAATGCAGTAAATACTTTGCTTCCATTTTTTAATAAAGCAATTGCTTATTTTGAAATATTTATAATGTTAGTTTTCTCCACCGAAGTTGTATACATTAATAATTATGCTATAAGCTAAATATTCAAAATACTACTTATTAAGAGGTAGGTACTTCTGATATGGGGGTCATTCTAGCTACCATGATCAATACAAAAATGGTGGGGGATTAGTTAGCCCCACTAATGATAGGGAGTGCCTCCTATAAGAGGAGTTGTAGCAGCCAGTTATAGCACTTGGGACACAACTATAGTTCCCATCTGTGTTGCGATTTCAGATTTTATCCCAGATTTCTCTATTTGCCTAAGGGCACACAAAAGTGGTTGTTTATGATACCATTATGTTGGGTTATTCACCTTTTTATAAAATTCATTTCTATTGCATTATCTGTCAAATACATACCTAAACTGAATTGAATACACATAATACTTTTAATATTAATTTAGATGAACTATAAGAGACTTAACTTTAAAAATAAGTAAGTGGTTATAATTTTATCAAAGTAACATTTGCTCATTTTATAGAATTCACTTCACTCATTTTATCCAAACATTATTGAATATTATTTCTGAATTAAATCCATAAATCTTGCTTTTATTATTGCAGCATTTAATGTTCACGTACTAGGTATTTATTTTAACCTAAGCTCACCCTTGGGGGGGGGGGGGGTATTAAATATAGATATACATTTGTTACTAGATAATGCTTTTCTAATTATATATAGAATTATATCTTTGCTGCATGAGTTAATAAGTGTATGTCCAAAAAATATACATAATTCAAATTTTTATACTATAGCCTATATTAGGTAAAATATTCTTAATACAATAAAAACATTTCATTCTTCAACAACTAAAATGGACTAAGCTTAGATTCTTCCTTTAGGTTGCCATTGCATCTAAATTAATATTCAAAACATCATTGCTTCATCAATTTTAATTGCAGAAGAGTAAAATTATATTAGTGTGTCAATATTTTACTAAATACGCACCCCTTCCCTCCTAGTAATTAAGGTTAAAATTTAGGTTTTGTAACTTTACAGCAATTAATTTATTACTGAAGGTACAAAAAAAATCTTTATAAAAAAATTTCTGCTTCTTATCTCTAAAGGTTTGGAAATTAGCTATACAGCCGCAACAACAACGGACGCTCTTATTATATACATATTCGAGTGCCTAATGTAATTGCAGCTATTTATATATACACCATGATAAGAAATAGTTAATTCTGAAAAAATTATGATCATATAAAATTATCTGCATGTATTTAAAAAATAATATTCCTTCTCTGTCATACAATTAACATTTTTAAAATGAAAATACAACCATCTTCCATTATCAGCCAATGCTTTAATTATGCAGTTGAAAAATGTATTTCTAAAGTAATAATGAATTCCATATTACATTATTACCTTACCATTAAAAAATACAGGTTAATGTTTTATGCATAATACATGTTATTTCAAGTTTGAAAGTGTTTTTGCTATTTATTTTTGAAATAACTGAATTATAATTTTTTTTTCAGGTAAATCAACATTTCCACAACTAGGAAAAAAGGGTAAACCAGGAAGTATAACAATGGAGCTGTGACAGAATTAATATTTTACTTTTGAGATATCTACACATAAAGAAATTTCAAATGCTAAATGATTCAATTCCAAAACTTTTTTGAAATTTTTTGCAGAGTCAAATGTCCAATACCAGATTCTCAAATTTTTACTGTAAGATACAAGCAAAGTTATATATATATATATAAAATGGCATCTCATAGCTAATATATAAAGGAATATGGTATGTATATTAATAATATCAATTTAAAATGTCTAGGATAATATGTTTCTAGGGAAGTATTACAAATTTAGAGTTTATTTTAAACAAATGTGTATAATACTGGTGTTTTATCATCTGTCTTTACTATTTGTACATATGTATGTCATTTTATTTTTATGTTTAAAAGGAAAGGAAATAATTTTTTTTTTTTTATAAAATAAATATATTCTTTTCAAATGCATATTGTATACAAAAATCAACTTTTTACAGTCAATTCTTCATTTGTGGTTTTGATTGAAGCTCCATTAATGCCTAGCTCATTTACCTTATCAGACATGTTAGCTGTTGTGTCTTGATCTTCACCTGGCATTTCTGTATCGTCTTCCTCAACTGCACCATCTTCATTTTCATCTTTTATTTTGAATTTCTTTTTTTCTCTCATTTCTAGATAAAGGAAAATCAATAAGCTTTTATTTATTTCTTCAAAATAGGAAATTCTGTTGCTTCATAATTTTTTTAGCAAAGAAAGAATATTTAATAAGTAATATTTTATTATTGAATTTTTCTTTCATATTTCTTTTTTGTACTCATCTGCTCATTAAGATGTAATCCACCTCCAAACCATCTTTTTTACAGTGATATATATTTGCAACTAATATATTGAAGTGCAGCTCTTATTACTTATTTATATAAAATTGAATTATTTATAGAATATGGATACATTTTTAATTTGTTTTATGTATATCCAGGATATTGCCTCTGTAATACAAAAAGGTTGATTTAAAATGAAATATTCACTTCATTCCATTAAAAATATTAAGATATATTTTTATATTCTTGGTTCGCTAGTAAGCAAGGCAAAACACCCCTGCTTCCAGTGCATGTGGGGCAGCATAACCAAATACTAACAGATAAGAAAAAATTGGCCAATATCAAAAAATGATAATTATAAATTTTAAAGTGAATGATAATTATAAATTTTAAAGAGAAGATAGAAATACAGTGTATACATAAAACAGGCCAGTGGGACAGATCTCCCTTAAATTTTTTTACATATTCTCTAATAAAATTACTATTCCCCTGCAAAAAATTGTGGATCCTGGCCACAAACGCCATTGATAAATGTTATGAAATGCATTTTGGACATTTCTATGCTAACCAACCAAGTGATACTAAAATTGAACAGGGAATTAAAGTTATAACCCCAAGGTCACATACCAAATTCCATTGATTTAAGTCATTGCATTTATAAATTATTGTGCTTACACGCATGCAAAAGTATAGAGTCACCCAATTAACTGGCTTGGCTCAATATTTTCAATGTTAAGTTCGCCACCAAATTTTATCTATCAAGCCTTTGCAATTAGTGAATTCATTTGACTTCCTATGAATGAATTCTATTTAAATTTGGTACCAAATTTTATCTGTCGAGCCCAAAGCATTTTGAAATATCTGTTATTGATAGACAGACAAAATGTGTATTTTGAACTGATGAAGGTCTAAAACATGCAGATTCACCAAGATGATTTTTGGATCAATTACAGTATTTTGTGTACAAGAGAGTAAAAATGTCTCAAATAAGTGCACAAAAATTTGATGTTACTCAAACTCTTAACTAAATAACTCTTTTTGCACCATCACAAGGATTTAGAGCATTTTTTCATGGAAAAATGAATGACTTTACCAGCAAAACTTTCTTATTTACCATTTAGCTATTTTAAGTTTAATTAAAATAGTGCAAAATTTACCAAAGATGTTAATGTAAATAAGCGAATCTCGTATCTTGCATATAAGAGGGGATTTGCAAAAACTAACATTTATTTTTAACACATGAAATACAAATAAAATTCCTCCAGCAGTAAATAAAGTATATGATGGTCTGTATGAAATTAAAATAATTTATATGAATAGGAAAAATTAATTCTTACCAAACTGTGAAACATCGTACCCACATATCCTTAAATAATGAGCTCTTCCAACTTTTGGTATGTAACATCTTAGAGTTTGATTTCCTTTCCAGCCACAAAGCTCAATTTTAAATTCATCTTCAGCTCTAAAATAACGAAAAGAATAATTAATGCATTGAAAATATATGTATGCATAATACCAAATCATTAAACTTTTTCAAAATCAGTGTTTAGACAATTTTCATAAACTAAACATTTCAATTGCTATGGTTGCTGAATGTATTTGAATCGGTGATTCTTCACCATAGTGAAATTTCAGATAAATCTGGTTTTATTCAGTGAACATATATTCAATATAAAACATTATATCTTTTTATTGTAAAAGGTATATCAAAGCAGCCTATCAAATATTCATTACTTAAATAATAAAATTAAAAACGATATATTTAATCATCACATGATGTCAGCAGTTCAATTATTTTGAACTAATGATTTTCAACTTTAAAATAAAAAATTATAAAAAAAAAAAAAAAAAAAAAAATTAACTTCTTAACATGAAAATGAGAAAAATTTTATGAATGAAAAGATTAAAGTTAATGCACAATAATTATCTGTTTTAAAGCTAAATGTATATAAAATGAAAAGCCAGTTTAATGACTTGAACAATTAAAAGTAGAAAAAATATAATGGGCTATGATAACTGATAAAAATTGTAATAATATATTTTTAAATCAGTTGATGTGCCTTTCAAAACATTGTTTTTTTCGATTTACTGCATGTTTAGCTTACTGCCTTACAGTAATATTAATGCATCTCAACTCTTTTCCTTAGATATTCTCTATTTAAAATTAAGTTCAAAGCATCAAAAAGTTTTTAATCATATGACCATATTCTATAAAAAAAATATAAAAAACATACAGATAAATTGTTTAGAAAATAGAGTGAATAAATAGAATGGATGAATTGGTAATTAATATATCCTTTTGACATTTTCTTTTTAAAAATGCTCACCCATCTTGCCTCTGAATCCAATACTACATGAATACCTAGCAATTTTCAAGATTTAATTCTACAGAATGCTTCAGATTAAGCTCTAACCTCATCGTTATTTTAGAACAAAAAATTTTATAAATATTCTGATCTAAACATTATTTAAAACTTGTATATCAGCTAAATTATGGCTTTAATCCATATTCAAATTTTGAGACTATCATACAATTAAAAATGGCAGCCAAATGAAACTTCAATTCTTCCATGATTAGACATTTCTCCTATTCTTTTATTCTGCTGATTCATCTAAAGATTTTTTTGTTTGTCTTTAAAGATGAAATACTTAAATTATTTTTATTTTACATGTTTATTATGCAATTCTTTCTTTTTTTTTTCTATCATAATTTCCTCAAACACTGTTTGATGATCATATGGTTGAATTTAAAAAAAATTTATACAATAAGGGAGAGTAGCATTCTTTTGACCGACTATATATTGACTAATTCTGTCAGGGCTGTAAAGGGTAACAAAATTTGAAAAGTTCCGAGTTTAGTATAACGATTAATCACAATTATTTAATTTTAACTTATTTTAAAGAAATGTTTACTTTAATGGCTAAAAGTATTTATCAAATTTCACAACAAAAACATAAATATAACTTTTGTCTCATACCACGTAGGAATATATATTGTATATATACTATTACTCACATTTTGTGACAACTTTGATTTTTACATCCTCAAGGAAAAATGAGTTATAGATTTAATTATGAAACTGCAATAAGTTCTTTTTATTGTCATGATGTGTCGTTCCCTTGATTAAGTTAGATGTCAAGAATATCACAAATAATTTTTGATGAAAATTATTCTAACAGATATTAAAATCAAATAATGACCGTAAATGTTTTTAAAAAGATGAATTCTGAAAATAAAAATTTTTGATGAAAATTATAAAAGTTCAATAAAAAAAAATATATTATTCATTAAATAGTAGCTTATTGAATATATTTTAGAGGTGACTAATCTTTCAAAAACTACAACTCTTGTAAATAACTTTTTTAAGTATAACAATTTTAAGTGAATGAAATTCCTTTTTTCATTTATATTATATAGAATACTAAGATCAGAATAATAACAGAATTAAGAGCTTATATAAGAAGCCAATAAAAATCAATTAAAAAGTAGCCAGGTTTAGATTTAGTGCTATATAACTTGGAAATTTATGAAATGAATAAAATAACTTCTTAACAATACAATAAATTATAAAATTTTAACACCTTTCAAAACAAAAGAAGTATATTCTCCTTAAATATAACTTAACAGAAATGAGAATGCTTTGAAACAACATTTACCCTTCATTTCCAGTATAACACAGAACAAGGCAACCAGATTCTAAAAGGAAGCAAAGAAAATAATTCATTATATTACTTTAATGTTATTAAGAATATTGGTTTTGAAGAGATTATTTTTAACTATTGTAACACTGAACATTATGTTTTCACAAACTGTACTTTCAATTACATAAAATATCTCAAATACAAAAATTCTTTAATGCAGTTAATTTATAAAATGTATTTCTTTGTTTGCTTTGTATCTTAAAGATTATTTCAAACCAGGTAATATATAAGAAATAAGTAAACAACAACAAAAAAGAATTATGGTGTTTTATTAAACTCTCTAAAATCATAACAATATAGATATGTATAATGTTTATCCACAGATTTTGTTAAATTTGTACATATAGTCATATTTAAGTAGGTACTTTGATAGTTAAAATCATATTTATTAAATATATTTTAGTAAGAAAATGCTAAAAGAGTTCCAATAAGTGACAAGTAATCTATAAAAAAATTGTAATTCAATAGCAATTATCTGAATAAATTTATTATAGCTGACTATATAAATTTGGTTTAGTTTAAATATTTAAAAATGAAAATTTTAGCATCATGATTTATTTTACTGTTCTCTTCTTAATTTCATTTAAATGGCTAAGAAAAATTTGAAGTTATAAATACATCTTTTCAAAAACAGAAATTATCTGCTAAATATGTTAAAATATGAAGCTTTGTCATAGTAGTATCATTTAGCTTACTTGTTTCAGCTAATTTTTTCTGTGTTTCTTCTGTGAAAAGTGTATGGGATGGATACTCATTAGTCAGTAAAACAATCAAATCTTCAACTTTCATATCCATCTTTCTTTCACTCATAAAAGGAAGAATTGTTGATATACCCTACAATGATAAAAATAACTTGACAGATTATAATCAAAAAAGCAATAAGGTAAGACCAAAAATGATTTTATTAAATAAATTTATTAATTGAAAATAGACTACATAAGTAAAGAAGAAAAAGGTTTCAAATCTTAATTCAAAACAAAGAATGAACATATTTAAAACTTAATTTATCTATCTCTATATTATTTTTTTAAATCTGCAATTAAATATAAATAATAGCAACGTTTACAAAAGAAATATATTTCAGTATTGTTACAATGAATGCATCATAAAAAGAATTAAGTAACTAAAAAAAGGAAAGAAAGAAAAGTATTACACTAAAATTAGAGAAGGGCAAAAGCATCAATAAAATTGTTATTCTCAAATATCTTTAAATGCTATATAAATATGCCCAAAATAACTGAGATAAAATGTTGAAATTTAACTGAAAATTTGATTCATATTTTGTTTCATCTTTTCTTAGTAAACATATAGCACAGAAAATAGCTTCATGAATCAACATGCAATAATTCTATGCATACCATTTTATTTTACCACAGTACAATCTGTAAAAAATAGTATGCTGCAATTGATATCTATTAAGTAAAAGCACAAACTGGTTTTAGAGACCTTTTTCATTAAACCCAAATAATTTTGTAAAAAGTTACAAACTTAATACTTTATAATAATTATAGCAAATTTTAGTTTTCTTCTTAAGAAATAGATCAATTCTAAAAATTATTTAAATGAAATACAACAATTCTGAATACAAAAAAAAATTACTTAAAAATGAAACATTAAAAAAGATGCAAAGTAATCTTAATTTCTACAAACTTGATTATTTGACTTCAATAAAGGTTTAGAAACTATTATTTATTAGTAAATCTAAAATTGTTTCAAACAAACTGACTGTCAAAACAAAGTTAGAATATATATATTTCAGTATCAGCTATCCCTCTAATGAAACATAAAAACTAAGACAGTACATGTAGAAAATACTTGAAAGTTATATGCATAAGAGATCATAACTAAAGATAAATGACTGGATAGGAAAAATTACAAAACGAGATATCCATAAAATTCTTTTAAATAGTTACAGAAATGCTACCTAATTGGAAAAGAATTTTACTCAAGAAAATAAAAAGTGGTTTGAAAATAAGTAGCAAAATTACAATGTAGAGATATTTTTAAAAAATATGCAATACAAATTTTATTTGATTACGTATAAAAAAAATAATTTTTTAGTTTCAAAATAAAAATATTTATAACAAATACCTCTTGGGTAAGACGATATTTACAAGTTGTATCTTTATTTTCACTTCGGCAAAAAATACGAACACCAGTATTAATTATCTATAAAAAAAGAACGAAACTTTCATTAAATGTCTAGATTAATGATGTGAAAGAAATCAATCTATATATTAATAATCCAAAATAATTACCTTCACATTATCTTTATTTTCTTGAATTATATTTTTAACAAGTTCAGAAGTAAAATAAATATTTCTCTTCTTTCCTTCTTTATTTCGACTCAAAAGCTGAGATGTAGGAAAATCACTTAATTTGTAAAACTCTCTATAAGGGGAAAATTGTTTTAAAGATTAATCTTTCTATTTCTAAACAGTGCTTAAAAATGAATCATCAAACAACTGTAATAGATTTTTATATGCAATATCATTAAATAATAATATCTTTTTGACTAACTTTTTTTTCAGACAACATAAATAATGACAATTCAACACACACGATTCAATAAGATGCATATCAAATTACTATGACATTTTTTGAATTTCTGTTTGAAATTTCTCATACATATTAAACACAGAACAAACACTCCTCATTTTCTCCCCTTAAACAAATTAGATGTCTGAATACTGCATTTTCATATAACAACTGTAAAGTCAGTAACTCTTGTACCAAACTACTCAACAGTTTGATATAAGATGATCCACAAACATAATGTACAACTATTTTTACAGCCTACAAACATCAATAATAAATAAGAATTTCATATATACTTTATAATAAAGATTTAATACTTAGTAATAAATAAATATTACAAATAGTTTGATCTAAAGGCATAATGTTTTCATAAAACATATAAAAAAAGATTAAAACATACAAAAAATTAATAGTATTCATAATATTGACATTATTAGCTTTAGGATGAGTGCCAATATCCAAGTTACCATCTCAATTTCCATTATCCATCAACTTCACTTTTCGTAAAGTGCTATTAATGCTTATTGAACAAATTTTATAGAAGCAAAATGAATATTATATATGCAAATACAGACACATACACATTTATTTAGTTTTTATTTATTCATTTGGTATGAAGGGAATGAAAACCATATCATTTACAGAAGCCCAAAAATGTCCCAACTCTAAAAGATTTAATATACAATACACCCTTGTCCATGACATTTCTTATGTGGTATCAGGTCTCATATCAGAATTTAACAAAATAGATTCTATTTTACCAACAAAATTTTCACAAATGAAATGCAACTGGAAGTTAATCCAATGATTTAAAATTAGTAAAAATTTGAAATGTGTAAATTTAATTCATCGAATATAAAATAAAGATGAAATTACTTCATTTCAGGCCAGAGTTCATCTGTATCTTCTAAAAATACAAATGGATCTTCTTTGTAACCCCATATTTTTCTCTTTTTTGGTGGAGGACTTCTGGAACATTTATAATGGATTAAGAAATTATCATAAATATTAATAAGGAGAGTCAGAAAACAAATTTGAAAAGTAAATTATTTCAGTATAATGAAGCTGTATTCCAAAAGTTTAACAAAGTTATTCAAAATAGCCTTTCAGTTTTCAAAATCATTTCTAAGCTCTTCCTATATTAATAATATGACTATAATTGAATTTCTCAATTTTGTTCTTCTTTCAAATGAATAAAATTTTAACTTTACAAGAAATTAAAATCAATCAATCATATTAATACAAAAATATATTATTTAAGCTATTAATTTTCAAATTCTCAGATTAGCTAACTATCTATTCATCAAAATATTACAGAAAACTTGTATTTAATAAACATACTAGGTACTAAAGTGCTAAATAGCATATGAACTAAAATACAACTTATGATTCATACAAAATAAAATAATATCTTATTACTTTACAAAATCATATCTACAAGCTAATTATTGACGAGTGAAATTTCATACAAACTATACATACCGATTTGAATTTTCTTCAGTATTATCTGAAAAACAAAGAAAAAAATAAACTTATTTTCTCTCTTTCTAATATAGCAATACAAACATAAAGATCTACATGAAAAATACCTGTATCTTTCAACCAAGGTAGTTTTGAATTTTTCTGCAGGACAGCAACAAAGAATCCACCAGTATCCTGATGATGTGGTAAAATTCGTATAGTAAAAAAAAAAAAAAAAAAAAAAAAAAAAAAAAATGAATGTGACATTTTAACAAAATACATATCAAGTACCTATTTATAACATTTTTAAAGCATATTAGAATTTTAATAAAATATTTATTTCAGTGAATACTTTCACTGATTAATTAATAACACAAAGAAATTAGTTCCAAGTATTTTATGAAAAACTTCAAAAGATACTCAGGACAAATATTAGTTTTCTATTATTTATAAATATTAATTAATAATATAAATAATAGTTAATGATTTATGACTATCTAAAAGTTATATATTTTTTGTCATAAAAATCATGCAACATTTCATATATCATTTTATATTTCATATGCTAATTTGTTCTGTTTATAATAGTAATACATTGATTTAAGTTGGTAAACATGTATAATAATTAATTTTAGATTACAACAAAACTAAACTTAAATAAGAAAAAAGTCAATAATTCGAATCCAAATGTTTGAGATTGCAGCTTTTACATAGTTTCTACATTGATTATTATTATTATTACCTTAATAAATTACACATGCTTTTCAAATTTGAATTCAAATTGAAAATAAATTAATTGAAATCAACAATATTCAAACTAGGAAATCAAAAAATTAAAATAATTAACGTTTTATTTCTAGTATTAAAAACATTAAGAAAAATTTACATATATTTCTATTATTAACATCTTTATATAAATACTAAGAGTTGTGTTTTCATTTTCATTGTCAAAAATCTAAAATCAAATGGGAGTCACCAGATATATTACATATACTTCTTTTTGTGTATATAATAAAATTCACACATACATTTAACTTCAACACAAAATAACAAAGATTTTTTTTTAATGAATTTGAGTTTTATGAAGAAATATACAATTGTGATGGAAATATTGAATTTTAATCTATACAGAATATTAACAAACTATAGCATCAATATAAAAATATAATTCCTGAAGGCAAACCAGAAGGTAAAAATAGATTTCTTTTGTACAGTGATAAAAGGATCTCTTCAGTAAGCAGGGAATCATAAGAGATAAAAATATCAACCCATCCCCATTTTCTCTTCTAATTTTTAAAGAGTTTAAGCAGAATATCTGGTGAATAAAATAAATTCATCACATAATGAGAGTTCTTCAATAAAGAATTAAGGCATTAAAATGAAATTTGTCGTTACATTTTTATCTCAATCACAAAAGAGTAATAAAGATATGAAAATTTCCAACCTTAACCATTTTCACTTACTTTGAGTCAGATAGTCCATATATGAACTAAAATGAGATTTTTACCCATCTTGAACCATTTATGGTTTACATTCAAACAAAATTAATTATATTGAAATTATATATAATTAAATATTATATAAAAACAAAATTATATTGAAAAGTTAACACAGACAAAATATAATGCTGTTATCAATTTGTAAGTTTCTTCCCTGTGCAATAAGTTTATGGGTAAGAAAAAGAATTTTACACAGATCTATAGCAAATGCGCTGAAAGGATGTCAACTGAATGAACAATTGTCTTGACAACAAACTGGAAGAACATTTGGAGACAGCTGTAGAACCAAGAATATTTTCGAGTTTTGTTGATATTTATATTAAATTCCAGTGTTTGTCTACAAACTTCTTTACCTCTTATGGGAACTACAAAAAGCTGAGAAATAACAATATGAGAGACAGAGAGAGGGAGATGAACTCAATCAAATTGTCAGCAATAACACACAGAAGTCGAGTTCACTATTTGCCCTTTAATTGCTTAAGAATGATTTACTGTTTGTGTGCTGCTGTTTATAGTCAATGCTGTTCTTAAATATATATAAATGGCTTTGGTTATGTTTTACTACATGTATATTTTATTTTCATGCAAAATAAAGCATCAGTAACCATTATTCAGCTTGTTGAAACTCCCACCATATACCCATTAAAATAGAGTTTTGTATTTTCCATAACAATACCAAGGCAATGAGGCAAGGAAAGATCCTATCACATAAGAATAAAACCAAACCTTTATAATTAGCTTTTATTTGATAAATGCTTTGATTTGCATCAGTTATTGCTTATATAAAGGTCAAACGTAACTCACTGACTCATCAGAAAACACCCAAATCATAATATTCGTGAATTCAAAATATGAATAGTATTTATTCAATAAGTACTGATTTTTGGACAGCTATTTTCTGAAAAATTGAAAATCACTCTTGAAAGATTCTGTAATCAAATACTGATCTTTATCACTCTGGTAAAGATAGATATAACATTAGATGAAATGATTATTAGATAGATTTAAGGAACATTAGAATTGATTTAACAGACGTTGCTATTACATTAGAAAATTATGAGCATTGGCTCGGAAGACACAAAAAGTAAATCTATCATTACTGATAACTACAATAGTTTGAGTTGCAAAGATTTGAATTGCAATAAGTAGAGATAAGGAGTAGAATTTATAAGAGGTTCTTGAATGCAATGCTTCTCTTTGAATTAATATATCAACTGCTCTATAGTCCTTCCTTATGACAGATTGGTATTTGCCAATTTGAAGTACAAATTTTATTTAACAGAAAACTTTCCAAACTAAATGTTTATTATTTTGCTATCAACAAATATACTAATAAGGGGAAAAAACTTCATATTTTTTTTCTTCACCAAGCTATATACAACAAACGAAGATATAAAAGGAATGATAGTAAAAACTTTCAAACAAGGGAAGAATTTGGATTCTATGATTAGAATCAGAAATATTTTACCCAAGATCTTTTAAAATTACATCTTGATAATCAGTGTAGCATGTATAACTTTTAGTCACAAGCTACTTAATGCTCAGAATTATAAATGGCTACTCCCTAAGGCTCTAACACAGATCATTAAGAGACATCAGAAAGATAAGATGATAAAATTATATATTAATGCATAAACCTTATAAATGCAAATGTGTTTGTATGTTATTTTTTTAATATATTGCATATTTCAATATAAGAAATATATAGAGCATTTAGTTCTCAGTAAAATATAGTTTCAAAAATATTAAAATATGGATATTAATTTTTAAAAAATTATCAGTGAATTAATTATATCTCACAATTAGTTGCCTTTGACAATCAATTTGTTTGCTGGGATTAATAATTGATAACCTTTTGATTAAAATTTTATAAAAGTTGGTGTTTCTTCAGGAAAATATTTTTAATCTATAATATTGATACATTAAAATTTCTCAAATATCCACTGCAATTCATTCTGTTCTGTAGATTTTACAAAGCAAATTATATTTTTCCATCAATTCTCCTAAAATTCATTCAAAATTGAATCACCTAATTATTTCTATTTTTTTTTGGCAATACATTGTAATTGCATTTTTCCTTCCTATTAATATTATATTTTGAATAATAACTTCATATATTTTAATAGATTCTTTTCAAAATAAAATAAATATATTCTGAAATCTGTTTCACCAATAATGATTTATGCTAAGGAGCAGAAATTTAATTTCATTATTTTTTATATTAATATTCAAAAATAATTCCAGTTTCAAAACAAAATCAAAAAAATTTCTGCATCTTTAATAATTTTCATAAATAATTAAGGCATTCTTCCACAAATGAAGAATACCTTAGTTAGGTCCATGATACGTTGAATATATATTTAAAATTTTTATTCATCAGCTAAATCTTATGTTTAAACATGTTTGAAATGTTTTTAAAGAATTGATGAAGTATAGAAAAAAATTATATCAAAAAATTGAATACTAACAAAAAGAAATTGAAATAATTTTTTAAAAAAACTAAAATATAGAAAAAATTTTTATATTGCAATATTTCCAAAAGCTATGCAGGAAAAATGGCAATATTTTGTTTAATTTAAATTACAATTAAAATTTCAAAAAAAAAAATCATTACAAGGTATACATTCCCATCCTCCAAAACATATATGTAACGTCATATGACGGTACAGTACCATCACACAATCATACACATACATAAAATACATTCATCATTATGTAAAAATTACCAATGTTCTAAATGCAATTCTTTTGCTACTTCTGGAGATGGAGGAAACATATGAGGACGTATATGAGTCAGATTTTTTTCAGGCACTTGTTCAAATTTTTCAAATGCTTCCAATTCTTTGTTAGTAACTTTCCAATTATAAAGTCCTGGCTTAGACTTCAAACCAGGTAAAGATGACCTAACATCAAGTAACTCCACTGATCCTTTAAAAAAAGAGAAAAAAATTAGTTTTTAATGCTGAATAGGAGGAAAGGAGAGGTTAAAATAATAAACTCTTTGTTTATGATTGCCTTCTCCCCAGAAATCTTTCAATGCAGATAGTGTTTTCCATTTCACCTTCAGGCAACTAAAGTAATCAGATAATTTAGAAAGAAAACCTAAAGCAATTGAATACTTATAGCCTATGCCTAAAACCTATAGCCTAAATATTGAACATTTTTTTCAATTCAATCTCAACAGTTGATAACTAATGTGAATCATAAAGGATATTTGACCATGCATTATAAAATATTACTAATATGTAATACTAAGTATCCAATTCTTTTGGCAAAGCAACTCTTTCATTATGTTTAGACTGCTGATTTTCTGAGAAATAAGTTATATTTTGAATTTTAAAAAATCATAAGTTAATATGATAAGAATACAACATAAATTTGATAGCAATTCAAGTGAAATATGAATATTCATTAATCCTTAAAACACTATTCTGATTCACTGTGAAAGTGTTAGATGTCTTTTGGAAGAATATGTGTGCTTACATAGAAAATTGAAATTACATAAAGAATATTATTTTCAACACAATTCAAGAAAGAGAAATGTAAAATGGATATTTTAATTTTTTTTTTTTAATTCAGCAGATTGAACAGCAACAAATAAAGAAAAATAAATAGGATGAATTATGAATAGGAGGAATTATTATTATCTTATCATATGTTTTATCTGAATTAACTTAATTAACTGCTCGGCAATGCATTAATATATTTTGTTTTTAAATGCTGCTTCAAAACTGAATAAATTTCTTTATATAAATACGACTGACTTTTTCTTTTATTAATTTATGCAGAAAATATTAAATAAACTTATTTAATATTACCTACAAATAAAAAAAATTACTTTACATTGAAAGAAATGTTTATTGTCCCAAATATGGACATAAAGAACCTTCCAAAATAGTTCAAATAGTTTTTTCGACAAAAGAGTTAAGGCTTGGAGCCAAGGGACAAAATATTGCCTGTAGAATATAACAGAATTATGAATTTAATGGCAAATTCCATTGAAAGTATCTACACATGTTAAACCTCTCAAAGATCAAATGCTGGTCTACCGTGAAAAATAACAGTGATGCAGTTTAGAGCTGTGACAATTTTTGAGAAGTATAATTTTAGATTATTTTTGCCATTTGACAGCAACAAAATTACAGAAATAATTCAAAAACAACCCTCATTCAGAGTATAAAATGATATGTTACAGCAAATAAATTAAGCTAAATTACAGTCAAAAAATAAAATGTATTTCAACCATAGAAAATTTCAAAAACCATAAACAGAACAAAATCAATATACTATAGCAATTTTGAATATAAAAAAATAACCTTTAGCTTCTTGTAGCATAGTTGCTATGACAGCTTCATTTTCAACAGGATTCAAAGAACATGTGGAATACACAATTCGGCCTCCATCAGAAAGAAGCTCTAAGCCACGTCTCAGTATACGTAACTGTAAACTAAGCACCAAAAATTATTTTTAAAAATCAAGACATTTAAAAACAAAATGTAGCTGATTAAAAAAGCACATAGTAAAATATGATTGATTAAAGGCTAAATTAGAAGATGCTCTCAAATAAGAAAACTAAATAGTTTACCCATGTAGATTATTGCCATTAGCTGCATTCCACTTGTTCCAAATTTCAGCTGTTTTACGAATCGTTCCATCACCACTGAAAATGTTACATTAACACTATATAAGTAAAATAGAATGACTAAAGAAAAAAGAAATGAATTATAAAATTTTATAAAAGATGTGAGTGTCCTTTTAATCTAGTGAACAGAAATAAGATATTAACGTGAAGATTGTGTGATTATTATGCATATATATTAAAAAAGGTGTACAAATATGTAAACAAAACACCAACCTGCAGGGAACATCACACAAAATTCTGTCAAACTTCAGATTAACAAGCTTTTCCCCCTAAAACAAGTTAACATAAATAAAATGAATAACATTGAAAAAATTTGAAAAAAAGAGATTTATAAAAACTAATTGCATATTTTTAATAGCAATGATACTTTAAACCTGTATTGAGAAACAGATTTTCTTAAACACAGCAATGGCACCTATGTAATCATTTACTAAATAATTTAGACTAGATTTCAAATTGTTCACATAGAAATTTCTACAATATATCTGAACTTTATGCATAGATATACATTACATTGTCTAAGATTTCATTCGTATATTTATGTCAATTTTTTAAAAACAAAAGCATAATATTTTTATGAAAATTCTAAAAACAACATAACTGCCTGATGCATCTTTGTTTTTTTTTATATCAACTATTCCCAATTTAATATCTTTCCTTATAAATTCCTAAAGGTAATAAAAATAACTAAAGATGGAATAAACATTTGGACAACTTATAATATTTGTGAATCAATATATTATTAATAATACAAACAGTAGTGTATTATTTTATTTTATAAAGAATGCAAAAAGAAATTAAAATAATTTTAAATTAATGTTTAAAAAATAAGAACAGAAGTAAACAACAGTAAACAGTAAAGCAGTTTAAGTTTCATTAAAATTTTAGAAAGAAAAAAAAGCCTTTAAATCAAAATATATAAACTGTAAAATTTTTTATCTTAAATTATTAAAAATAAATTAAAAGAATTGTAAAATTCTTGAGAGAGTATTGATTAACTGCAAGTAATGTACTAGAAAATTAAATTAATTTACAACTTTGGTCAAATTATTATAATTTTTTGATTATTTATTTATAGTACTTGACATTATACAATAGATTTTTTTTAATGAAATTTTTCAATATAACTTTGGAAGTGCGCATTACTTATGGTTTCAGTTTAATTTGATTTAAGTGCTGATTTTCAATTTATTTAACTTAATTTGGTGAAAATCTCATTAATTTTTTAATAATAAAATTTCTCTTATTTGAAGGTAATTCATAAAAAAGTATCAAATTTTCAAGCCTTCAATTACCCAAATATTGTCTTAAAATATTTTACACCCTTTGCTTGGAATGACGTCAAAAGCAAAGTACTGAAAAAATTCAGAATTAACAGTCAACAAAAATTTTTAACAACTGCAAGTCTGAAAAAAGAGAACTAAATTAATGTCATATCATTTCATTTTAATTTAAATGGCATAACCATCTTAACTATTTACTTTCTGACACAAATACCATGAGTTAAATCTTAAGATAAAGATTTGATTTAATTTTTTTTCCCACCCATCCACACAACTGCATGATTTTAATCAGAAATTTCAATTTTGATTAATTATTTTTAAATCCTATATTCAATATTTTATTTGGTTGTATTTTCATTTCCAAATTTATTTAATTTTCAGACAGATTTCAATGCAATATTTTACCCAGGTAATCATTTCTTCACCCTTTGCAACACTTAAATATTTTAAATATTAAAAATTATTTGTTTTGAGGGTCTTCATTGGTTTATTAAGTACAGAAATTAAACTGAAAGAAATATCTAATATCTGTAAATAAAATTTCAATCTTAAATTCTCTACTTAATCAATTAAGAAATATAGCTGCATATAGAGTTTTGGAAAATATAAAAATTTGAAAATAAACCTAAGTCACAATACTGTTCAAATATTTACTAAACAAAGAAAAAGTAATATACAGAATTTTACTCAGAAGCCTTCTAAAAAATTACTGAAATTATGGGAAAAATTCCAATATCAATAGCAAATAACTTTTTTTCTAAGTACTCAAAGTACTAAGTACTAAGTACTCAAATCGAGTTAAAGAATCAGATGAGGTGGTAATAATATATAAAGAGAGCCAGGTAAACACCCTTCTAAATAATGGAAAGGACTAAAGTTAAAGCCATCAGAGACGAACTATCTGAGGAAGTATTACACCTATAAATAATGTTTTATTAGTGTGTACTAGCAAATACTGCTCCCACCTTGTTCCCTTTGAAATAATATAAATAATAATCGCTAAATAAAACAAGTTGTGCATATTGTGCAATAAAAGATTGATCAGAAAAATATAAAGATAATTAGTAATTAATCTTTTACAATAAAAATGATTAATCTTTAGAGTAAACTAATCATTTTAATTATAAAAGATTAATTAGAAAATAAATTATTGAAAAAAGCAAGAGGAAGTCAGATAGTCATTTAAGCAGCACACTCACCTCTTTTATCTTAATATTTGGAAAATTTGCAGCATCATTATTTGTAATCATAAGACACGGACTGTTGAGGCGCTTTGCTTGGTGAACAAGCATATAACATCTTTTATTGTCTAAATCATTGGCAACGATTAAGCCATCTATAGAGTTAAATAAATTTACTATCAATTTAATGTAAATACAATTTGACAGTAAGAACAATTAAATTTATGTTTAAATATCATTAATCCAATCAAGAACATACACTGTAAAAAAATTTATATCTAAAACCAAAAAGTAATTTTGCTTTTAATAAGCAAAAGACAGTTTAATTTTTTAAAAATTTATTACAACTTCATGTTTAAATAATTAATATACAATACATAGAAAAAATTTAACTGGTTAAAAGTCCAAAATACAGTTTCATTTTTTGGTCAAATTTTAATTAAATCATTTAAAATACAATTTGGGAAGTACAAATTATATCTTTTAATATTGTTAATTTTTTTTCTTTAGCAATGTTTTTTAATCAAATACTTCCAATTTAATAATTAAGATCTATGTTAATTATAACTTATTTAATTTATTGTATAAGATATTTGTTATATTTGAAAACTAAGAAAACTGCTAATTAAATAGAAAACCAGTCATTTTTGTTTTATTTTAAAATTTGGTTTTAACCATAATAAAACAGTTGCAGAAAAAAATACAAATGATACTTGACTGGTTAAAGTAAAAAAGGATTACAATATGAATAATTGTAATAAGATTTTTTTAAAAAGATATTTACTATTTTAATGAAATATGATATAAAAATGACAATTATTAAAATAAATATCGAAAAATACAAAAGGCAAAAAGAAGAAAATATGTTACTTGAAGAATTAAAAATTGAATTTAACTTTAAATGCAAAGTAGTAAAAAGATAGATTCAAAAAAAGGGAGGAAAGTTTTCCAAATATTATATATACAAACACGCACACAAATTTGGCTCATTGATAACACAACATAAAACATACACTTCACAACATAAAAAAAAAACTATATTTTAATATTTTACACATAACTTCTTTCCACAAATATTCTTCAAGAACTATAGTTTCTTCAATTTAGCTTTGTTTCTGAATTAAAATTTCATAAATGAAATATATATAGAGAGAGCTATGTATTGCTTTAGTGAGTAAATACCTATCAAAAAGCAGTAAAAGACAATCAACTTCCCTTATGTTACTATCAATATAATTGAAGAAAATTACTTGGTATCTTTTCTTCATCTTTATGAAGAAATTCAATAAGCTGTGCAGTTTTAGAACCAGGAGCAGCACACATATCAAAAACCTAAAGAAAGAAAGTAATTTTACTGAAATATATTCAGCTTATAAAATCCTGCAAAATACACAGAAATTATATTTAGTACTCTGTTATATTTCTGTTTTTAAAAAGTATTTTTTTTAAATAATTATTTCTATCTAAAAGATGAGAAGCGTTGCCAATTGTCTTATTTATTTATGAAACACTAGCTTTTACCCGTGGCTTTCGAACACTTGGAAATTTTGATGTGTTTGTATAAGATGATTTGATCAATTCCGTTATTCTAATATCGTTTAAGGCGTTTCAGCTGTTCTAGATGTAGCCTGTCATTCTGCTTCTTTAATTCTTCTAAATTCTGATTGATGATTTGACTCTCTACTTATAGTTACTCTCATAGCCCGAGCTTGTATACTCAATTTCGAAAAATTAGATTTGCGCTTTCTGGGCATTTAAAAAAACTATCAAATATCAACAAATCAAAAAAATTAAAACTATACGCATATACGAAACATATATAGCACAAAATTAAAACGTAATCAATTTTAAAGTACATAACTAACCTAAAAACAATTTATTTACAGTGTTTACTTGAAATAAAACAAAACAGCAAATCAAGTCTGTATTTCTTAAAAATCAAGTCAAATCCATTTTATTTATTGATCGAGATTGAGATTGCTACAACAGTATAAAACACACAATTTTAAAACTTTTAATTCAAATAAAAATCCAGTCGTCAACAATCACTCTTGAACTTTCAATGCCAGTTTGTGTTACTCCAATACCCAACTTTCCTACGCCAGTTGGGATGACGCAATCCAGATTAGAAATTTTTTATTTCCTTTATTCTGTTTTAATTTAATTTAAAAGCACTTCAGAATGAATCCGAAATATCGATTAATTAACAACATTTGATTTTAAATACATCAAACACTAAGAAAATAAACAGAATCGTTTGAAATAATAGTTCGAAAGTCCGCTAAGCCTAACCTAATTACTGTTTGGGGGAAAAGACCGGAGCCTTATTCATCTTAGGTGGGATTTGGCATCAGCTTTTTGCAGCGAAAATTAGTTTTTAATTAATAAAAAATTAATCACTCAATTAACTGGAAGCCTCAATTAAAGTAGTCTATGTTCTATTCCTGACTATAATCTATCTTTGTGCTAAATTTCATCAAATTCCGTTCAGCCGTTCTGGCATGATTGAGTAACAAGCATCCATCCAAACTTTCACATTTATAATATTAGTATAGATGCATTCCACTTATTAATAGACAGCTCCAGCAAATAGTTCATTGTTAATCTTTACTGTATGCACATATAATTGCTTATTTTCTTAAACTGCAAAAAAGCAGCCACTAAATCAAAACATAATTTTATTAAGTCGTATCCCTATTTTGATAAGTTATGCTTCACAGCTCACAATAACTATAAAAAGAAAAATGTTAAATTCCATATACCAGATTTAATACAATACAAATGAAAAAAGTTAGGTTACATTTTGAAATAAATGAGATTTTGACTGAAAAAACGTAATTTCCATGATCTGCAGTAATTTTCTTTCTCAATCAAATTAACTCAAAAAATATTGCATTAATTTAAGTTTAACAGATATTCACTAAAAAAAGTCAATGATCACAGTAATAAACTTATACCAATGAAAAAAAAGAAAGGAACAAATCTGCTGTTTTTACCTTATGATGTGATTCTACACCTAGCAATAAAGGAGGAATCATGCTAACAGTTTCTTGTCTACTTATGTTGCCCTGTAATTAATAATTCCATTCAGAATAATAAAATAATAATAATGAGTTAATTTTTTTTAAATGGTATGTCATAAATCCACTACCGTATCAGTTTCAGAGACTAAAAAATTATGTAACTGTCTGAGAGATTCAGAAGACCTAATAGTGACACGTGATAGCTTCATTTGCCATGCTAACTCATCAGGATACCTAAAATAAATATAAGAAAAATAATAGTATATTATTGTTTAAAATATATATATATTATTGAATATATATTGTAAAAAGACGTAAAAAATTATCAATAAATATTTAAATATAGATATAGCAAAAAAATAAATAATTATTAATTAGAAATATTTTATTTCAAATAATGAAAAATCCGGTTGAGGTATCTTCGCTTGCAAGATTAAGCGACAATTTGAAAATGGAATGTGCAGTCTGGCTACTGTTAAGCCAAGTTGTAGCAATGACCACGGAAGCTACAGCCAGAGCTATATTGCAGCAGTTGCAGAGATTGGCTAGCAGGAGATTCAGCATAAATGTTTTATCCTTACCCTATGGTACGTTAAGAAAGAATAATTGTTGCTTTTGGCGATAGGTAGGATCGAACTCGGGTCCTTACAGATGGTAGCCAGATGACATGACCACAAGACTAAAAGTGATCACTCAGTCTTGAGGATGTTATCTCGCTTATAAAGCTTCCACTACAATACTCCCCCTCCAGTGAAAGGTGAGGCGAACGATATTTTGTAGTTTTTTAGTGGGAATCTTATTGGCTGTTGAATTTTTAATGCACCTTACCCATTTTTTTGGCAGTTTATTTATCAGCTTTATTTTATTTCCTATTTATTGGCTGATTATTTATCACCATTTTTTTATTTGCTGATTATTCATTAGTCTTTTTTTATTAGCTAATTATTTATCAGTCTTTTTTTTATTTGCTGAATATTTATCAGTCTTTTTTTATTTGCTGAATATTTATCAGTCTTTTTTTATTTGCTGATTATTGATCAGTCTTTTTTTATTTGATTATTTATCAGTCTTTTTTTATTTGATTATTTTTCAGTCTTTTTTTATTTGATTATTTTTCAGTCTTCTTTTTTATTTATTTCATCGGCTGATATCACGTCCGGGTCACCAATGTTGCTTTTGACGATAGGTAGGATCGAACTCGGTATCTTACAGATGGTAATCAAATGACATGACCACAAGACTAAACGTGATCATTCAGTCTTGAGGATGTTATCTGGCTTATTAAAGCCTCCACTACATAATCCCTCCTTTCCATTATTTACTTGTTTCAGAATCGTTTCGTAGACTTGACGCTGCTTGAGAAGTAATCGTAATATAATTTCATTGACTTATGATTTTAAAATAGAGGTATCGTAATTTAGCTCCTTCATAACTTCGCTTGTAATTCCCCCTCTACGCTGCAGTTTGGATCGACCGAAATTAGCGAGACATTTTCCAGACATGGAAATGAGGGCCTATGAGGGCCATATCTTCTGATAGAGCGTTCTTGTATTAATCCCTCAGCTGGAGGCGATTTGATAGTCTGCAAGTCCACACTAAAAATACAAACAAATCTTCTAGCTACTTTCATAGCCAGAGCTTTATTACTCCTCTGAGAAAGATTAGATTTGAGTTTTCTGGGCATTTCTAAAAACTATCAAATGATGACAAATCAAAAAAATTAAAACTAATCTAAAAACGATACATTTAAAAGTATAAGCATATACGAAACATATATAACTAACATAAACAAATTTAATAACAAAAACACACAACTAATCTAAAAACATTGTATACCCAAAATAAAACAAAACAGCAAATCAAGTTCGTATTCTTTATAATCAAGTCAAGTCTATTTTATTTATTGATCGAGATTGAGATACCTATCACAGTATTATCACATAGTATTTAAAATTTTAATTTAAGTGAAAAGGCAATTGTCAACAATAACGCGTGAACTTTCAACGCCAATTGGCTTAACGCAAATGCCTGATTTTCTTATGCCAGTTGGGGTAATGCAATGCATAATGCTTTATTTCCTTTAATATGGTATATTTTAATTTAAAAATACTTCAGAATAAATCCAGGAGGTAAATAAATTAATAACATTTGATTTTAAATACACCAAACACTAAGAAAATAAACAGAATCGTTTGAAATAATCGGTCGAAACCATGCTAAACCTAACCTCAATACAGCGGGGGGGGGGGGGGAGAACTGGAGCCTTAATCATCTTTTGCGGGATTTAACCTCAGTTTTTTGGCGCGAAAACTAATTTTTAATTAATAAAAAAATAACCACTCAATTAACTAGAAAAAATATTAGTCCATGTTCTATTCCAGGCTATAATCTATCTCTGTGCTAAATTTCATCAAATTCCGTTCAGCTGTTCTGGCACGATTGATGGACAAACATCCATCTATCCAAAGTTGCACATTTATAATATCAGTATAGAAAAATGAGAACTGGGAACAAATGTGATGAGTAAGTCAGTTAAGCAATTAATGACAGCTACAAACAAGTAAAATGTTAACTGATATAGTAATGCCATGATCATGTTTGCTGTAACTTGTGACTGAACAATTTTAAATGAACTAGGACAAAATTCTGATTTTCTCAATATTTGCAGTTAATCATATTTATACACACACACACACACGCACACACAAATTAATCTTGAATATTGATTTATTTACAAAATAAAAGTGAAAGAAACATCTCTAAAGAAAAAATTTTGTAAAGTTTAAAAATCTGCCCATCACATGACCTGAGAAAAACTTTTAAACTTTGCCAAAATTCGTTTTTATCAAACTACACTGAGAATTATTTCTAAACGTCCAATGATCACTGATTGACCTTTTTTCTTCAGTAACAATCTATCAAACTTCCTAAATCTTGAAGAAAGAAATGCAATTTTCAAAGACCATTGGTCAAGAATCAAATTGACAAGACCATTCAGACAAGAAACAAATTAAAGATCAGTAGCAATTCTCACCTGACAGAATATAGATCAACAAGACACTGTGCCTTCTATTGCCTATGGATATTCGGTTAATTGAGTGGTTAATTTTTTATTAATTAAAAACCAACTTTCGTGCCAAAACGCTGAAGCAGATCCTGCCAAAGATAAGTAAGGCTCCAGACTTTTTCCCCAACAGAGTTGAAGTTAGGCTTAGAAGAATTTCGACCGATTTTTTTCAAATGATCCTATTAATTTTCTTTGTGTTTGGTGTATTTAAAATCAAATGTTGTAAATGAATCGATCTTTTGAATTCAATCTGAAGTACTTTTAAATTAAAAGTAAAAAAAAAGTAGCCTACGTTCTATTTCTGACCATAATCTATCTCTGTGCTAAATTTCCTCCAATTCCATTCTGATGTGATGTAGTAACAAACATCCAAACTTTCACATTTATATATTAGTATAGATTTGTTGAATAAATTGTGGAGGGTCCATTCATGATGCAAGGTATTTCATTACTAAATTCAAATATGAATGTTAAATATTGTATACTGTTTAAATCATGTGATAAAGGGACAATGTTCTTAAAAATCCCTATTATATCAAAATACAAATTTACTAGATATAAATTTTTTTAAGTATTCAATTAACTGTCAGTATTAATCAAACAAAATACATTTCAATCCCACAATTTTTATCAATAGATGGTCTTTTCATATCAGGTTAAAACTAACACAAATAAATAAATTATGATGAAGAATTGGCCTTATCTTCATTCCATCATACATTAACTTACCATGGTAAACTGAATGGCTTATAGGAATCAGCACTGTCATCTTTAATATTCATTAAATCTTGAAAATATTTTCCTTTGATTATGTTAAGCAGAGCTTTGGCCTGACTAAGAAATGAAAATGAAACAAAATTCTTAAATAAAGTATAAGAAAAAAATTTAAATACATTAAAAAGATATTTAACATTTCAATAATGAGTAGATTTGTATATTTAACAACTGATCTTCTATTAAGAATAAGTATAAAAGAAAATAAACAGACTGATGCAGGAGTAAATTTTTTATGAAGTATTTTAAATCCACCAATAATTTAGGAATTCAATATTTGTTATCTAAAAATGGAAAAGATATTAGCATCGTAATAATATATTTGTATGATAAATATCTGTTTAATGAAATCATCTTGAAGTCTAGAGGTTATTTACAGAAAATACTTTATAATAAACAGAATTCTACAAATGTGATCTTTTAAATCACAAAATATTGGAATAACTAGCATTTTAATTTTCATAGAATGATTTTGTTTCATAAAAAGTTTCGTTAGTTTTTATATAAAAATCTTGTAAATAAATACTTAAACTTCTCTAATTATTGAAGAAAAATTACAATTTTTCTAAAAATTCCATGTTAAAAAAATTTAATTAAATTGATGTTTTTGGCCATATTTTCAACATATATTTAAACAACAAATATACATTTTTATCAACTACTGTTTAATTAATCCAGCAAAACCATTTATCTAGATTTCTTATTATTATTAGATGTAAAGACACAATCACTTGTAAAGAAATGCAATTCTGTTTTATAAAAATAAAAATTGTTTTAAAATTATTCGAAACAACAAATAAGGACTTTTGAGCTGAAGTGAGTTATTAGAAACTGGATTTTACACCAACATGGCAAAATAATGTATTAAATTTCCACAATTCAAAATAAAGTAAAAAGCAAATATATGTTTCGAACTATTATTAAACATAAAGTAGTCATTTTTAACTTGAGACACAAGGTTTTAAAAAAGGCAATTTTATTATTTGAAATAGCACACAACAACAACATTATAAAAATTTATCAACATTAATACAAGTAGCAAAAAGAAGTTGCCATCTTTTTTTAATAGAATAAAATTAGGAAATTCAGAGGCAGAGAAAATAGAATCACCAGTAAAAGGTGGCAAGGAAACTAAGCAGATGAATAAATGATAATACCTGCTCTTGTTTGACAATGAGAACATTACAAGAATTTCAAAATAATTTGTATTTCAGTAATAATTGTAAAATAAGAATGAAATATGTATATTCCTACAGGAAGTCAAAGAGATGAAAATGATTCTACTGCAACAATTCCATTGTATTACTCATTAAAATCAATCTTTATCTAGTTGAATTTACCTTATTTCATAAACTTATGTATTTATTAATAAATGCATATAGATCATAACATACGTGAAATTCAAAAAGAACAATTAAACATAAAATTTTTATCCATAAAAAATTTACTCTTTATTCATAAAATTTTTATCCACTATACTCATAACTTTTACTTTGGACGGAAAATATTTAATTAATTTGAGGAAAAATTGTCAACAATAAATATATACCATATTTTTGTTAGATTAAAAATAAACAACAATTGTCTAATGGCCAAAGCTGTAGAGAGATGGAAACCTTAAATGAAGCTTCTTATACATTCATAAAGTTATAACAATAGACAGAACAAGCAAATTTTACACATGTGTAAATAAAACTCATACCCTCTAAATCCTGTTATACGGAATGTCGCAGGAAGATGTTCTCTAAGGCTCTTCATGAAACTATCCCATTCCTCTGGTGGCACAATGCTTTGAATCTATAATGGAAATAATGAGCATTAAAAGCTTCAAAAAATTAATTAATGGGGAGTTTTAGCAAAAAAAGAACAGAAGCAAAATTTTATTTCATTACACAACTTTAAAAGTATTTAAAATCAAATTTTCAAAAAAATAGAAAAAACAAGTTTGAAGATAACATTTCATATTTTTAGAAGTTTTATTAGGAAGGAAGGGAAAAAAGGAGGAGGACCTTCAAACAACCAAATCTCATTGTTGGATGTATTTGTAATTTTAGTTTTTATTTTATTAGTTCTGTTCTTGTGTTCTTTGAATGGATTTGATTTATCTCTGTGTATTTTTTAAAATTTTTTTGATGAAGTAAGTGTTAAATGAAAAGTCACATAAAGTATTTAATTAACAATGATGTTAGATAAAGTATTTAACAGATAATTTTAAACAGCAGTAAGATTGGCCAGATAAGATAACCAGCTGGTCGTCAAAGGCGGTGGTATAAAATAGTTTTAAATGCAACTCCGTTGAACTAACAAATTCATAATGCTGATGAAGCAGTAAATATTTCCAGTTTTTCTGTACAGGGTCAGAGTATTTCATGTTTATCAACTGCTACAGTGAAGGTATATGATCCAGTCAGTTCAAGGCCACGAGTGCTTAGTCCTTTTTGATAGCAGAAGTGAAGCTTCTTCCATAAGTGAATCATTTGTTCATTAATTAAATATCCTTGTAAAAATGCTCACTTTTACAAAAGAGAACTTGGTGATTCAAAGTCAGCTATGACTCGCGATTCTGTAAATATTAAATTATTTTCTGCTTCTGAGTTGGGAAAAAAATTGCGCTTTAATACAAGCTTATATTCTTGATAAATTAACTTTGCATCTGCCTTCAGAAAAGATTCACAGTAAAGGCTACAATTGTTTGAAATCAATTAAACTTGCAGAACCCAAATTTAGTTCACCTAAACAAATAAATGTAATAATCAGTACTGATTATTTCTTTACCCTTCTACGACCAGGTCAAATTATTGGTTGTAAAAAAGTCGTTGCACAAAATACCATTTTTTGTTGGATAGTTTCAGGCAGAATTAAAACAGAAAGTAGTACACCGCATCTAATTAGTGTTAGTCATATTAGTTTACATACAGAGGATAATATTGATGCTACACTTAAACATTTTTGGGAATTAGAAGAAAAAACAACTAAAAACCAAAATTTAACAATTGAAGAAGAACTCTGTGAGAAGAATTTCAAGGAGAATCGTCAAATAAACGATGATAGGAAGTTTGTTATTCGATTTCTTATTTTCCATAGAGCGGAAGAGTTAGGCAACTCCAAACCTTAGGCAATTTTGCATATGTTATCCAATGAAAGGAAATTTCATTTCAATAAAGAACTTGATAAACAATATAAGGACTTTATGCTAGAATATGAAATGTTAAATCATATGGTTCCAGTTGATACAGAGAAAAATGTTCGGGTATATTATTTCTACCTAATCATGCTGTTATTAAGCAGTACAAGTAAACTTTGTGCAGCATTTGACGGTTCTTATAAGCCTAAAAATTCTGTTTCCTTGAACTCTGTTTTAGGTGTAGGTACAATACTATGAGATATTTTTTCAGTATTGCTTAATTTTCGAGTACAAAAAATAGCTTTTCTACTGATATAAAAAAAAAAGGAACTGCCAGATTCTTGAAGATGATAAAAATTTGCAAAGAATTGTCTAAGGAAATTCAGTTAATCCGAGAATGCAATCATATAAATTATGTACAGTTACATATAATACTGCATCTATCACATTCTTAAGGATAGGCTGTTTGAGGAATATCTGCAGCTGATGAAAATGTGTTGCGAAATTCATTCTCTGTTCCTCCACCAGTAAGTGAACGGCCAGCAGTTCTGAAATTAATTATTAAGTGGATTCAGGTTGTGTGTTTTCAGAATGATTTGAAATTGATTAGGAAAGATTTACCCTTAAAGGCTAAAAGTGCTTTGTATTCACTCCTTTTTTGGATAGTGATGGTATTTTACAGGTGGGAGTTTGACTGCAAAATTCTAATTTAGCTTTTAATATTAAGCATCCTATAATTATTTCAAGTGAACATAAATTTGCTTTTTTACTTGTCAAGCAGTATCATGTAACATATATGTATGCTGGTTCTAGTTTACTGACTAATAATTTAAACAAAACTATTGATTGTGAGGGGTAAGAAACTTATGCATTCTTTTATCTATAAATGTATTGTCTGTCACAAATATAAATTGTCATCAAATAGTCAACTAATGGGAAATCAGCCAAAAGAAAGAGTAATGCTTGAAAGACCATTTCTTAGCACAGGCAATGATTGTGCTGGACCTATAATTTTAAAATGTTACTCAGGTAGTTGCTTGAGGACCACAAAGGGTTATAAAGCTCTGTTTGTATTCAAGCAACCAAAGTTTATAATATTTAGGCAATTAGTGATTTAACGGCCGATTCCTTCGTTGCAGTTCTTAGGCAATTTGTATTCAGGCAAAATATGCCTAAATATTTATTCTTGGATAATGGTACAAATTTTGTGGGTGCTAAAAGAAAGTTATCCAAGTCGCATAATATTTTAATTTCACTTAATAGTAATGAAATTATTGTAAATTATTTGGCTCAAAACACAAGAGAATGGAAAATGATTCCCCCTGCTTCTCCCCATTTCGGTGGTTTATGGAATCTGAGATTAAATCTATAAAATTTTATCTGAAAAGAATGATTAGAGAAACTAAGTTAACATTTGAAGAGTTAATTACTCTCTTGACTCAAATTGAGGCCATTTTAAATCCTCACCCTTTGTGCAAAATTAATCATGCTGATGTATTTAATTTAGATGTCTTGACTGGAGATGTCATTACTAGTATTCCTGTGGATAGTTCAATGAATAATGTTAAGCCCATATTTTGAAGTGATAGGAATCATTCCAACAAATGAAGCAGGAATTTTGGAAGAGGTATTATAAGAAGTATTTAAATTCTTTACAACAGAGATATAAATGGAAAGAGGTCTAAATTTGTTTATAGGTGATCTTGTATTAGTTAATGAAAACCACATGCCTCCTGGTATTTGGCCATTGGGTCGTATTTCTGATATTCATCCTGGGAAAGATAGTAACATTAAAGTGGTAACAGTGAAAACTGCTAATAGTTAAGACCTACAGTAAACTGTCATCTTTACCATTGTATCAAGAATAAATCATTCTTGATAGGGTGGGAGTATGTTGGATGTATTTGCAATTTTAATCTTTATTTTATTAGTTCTGTTCTTGTGTTCTTTATATGGATTTGATTTATCTCTTGTGTATTTTTTATATTCATTTAAATATGATGTAGCCTTTTAGCAATAGCTGCTAATAGTTAAGACCTACTGTAAACTGTCATCTTCACCATTGTATCAAGAATAAATCATTCTTGATAAGGCGGGAGTAAGTTGGATGTATTTGTAATTTTAGTCTTTATTTTATTAGTTCTGTTCTCATGTTCTTTATATGGATTTGATTTATCTTTGTATTTTTTATATTCATTAAAATATGATATTGCATTTTGGCAATAGCTGTTAATATATTTAAAGAGAATTCTGTAATTTTTACACAACTGAAAATAAACATTTTGCACCTTTTAGATATCTTTAGTTTGATCTGTAACAATAGCTCATCTTGTCTAATTAAACACACTTTTGATTTTAAAAAAATTCATTAGAATGGCATTGATTCTATCCCCTTGTTTGAATAATTACAATAATAAGAGTATAATTACTATGTCAAGATTCAAAACCAGTTACAAGTAGATTCAAGAAGACATTGAAAAAAAAAACAGTAAATATTTTTATATTTATATATAAACATTAATAAAATACACAATGGTAAAATTCCCTCTCAATACTAAAATCATTTTGTCCAAGCACTTCAGAATATTGGAAGGCTGGAGTTTATCTTTCAAAACTCCCCTTCTTCATCAAAATGAAATGACCGCTCATGTTTTTAAGTAGTTATTAAACACAAGAAGTCTCCATTTAGCTGATAGCTGTTAAGCAAATTTATGCTAGAGCATCCTTTGAGTGTTAGAAAATATCCCCCGCCAAGTCTCTCTGTGTGAGTGTCTCTAAAGAACAAGACATAATTCAAAGATATTCAATCAATGATATTTAATAACAGGAAATGGAATTAGATACTGATATCCAAGTGATTTGGGCAGATTTTGAAGCTTTGTTAAATTGAGTTTTGCAGCCTTTATGTAATGGTAGAATTAATACAATGTCCCATTTATTGCATATATTTTTTGACAACAGATACTAAAACTCTCTGTGCTTTAGTGCATGTGTAAGTTTAATTTGGCAAAATAAAGGTAAGAACAAAGATGAATGGAGGGGATGTTTACATTTAACAATGAGATAAATTCAGATTAATCACAGATTTAATAAAAACAATACTGCCCAAAACCACATTTCATATACACATGAAAAAAAATTGAGCAAAAATTATCTTAAGGGCAAAAATCAAGGTCTAAGAATTCCAGAAATGAATTCAACCTTTTGTGTCTCTCTCCTTAACAAGATAGAATCATCTACAAGTGGTTGTCTAAGAAAACTGAAACAAACAGTATAAGAAGAGCTAGTTTGTTTTTGAATAGCACCAATGAAATTAGATTCTGATGGCAGAAATTATCACTGAGCAGTTTTATAACTTAGAAAAAGATACCATAAGGCTTTGCCCGTAGTAACCTAGTAGTTCTGAGAGTAAAATGCAATAACAAATAATTCAAGAGCAATGGTTGCATAATTAAACATTATATATAAATACATATAACAATAAAGATGAAATAAGAAAATTATAATGAAATAAAAAAGCTATAAGAAAAGAAAAAGTAAAGAAACAAACAAAATGAAACTGCTAATGCAGTGGCCCAGGAAAATTCATCAAGACTTGAAAGCTCAAAACTAGAATATTTAAATGGAAGAGTATTGCACTAGGCTTGGTTTGTTTTTACAGTACAAAAACAATTTTGAATTATACTGTGCATTTATAAGCATGGTCCAATCAAGATAATATTGAAGAATATTTATTTACATGCAATGATATGCCAAATATGTATAATATTTGTATTGACAATTTATGTAATTAATAAATTCCAGTGATTGGAAATGCAAAACTACAAAATAAAGAAATATCAAGAAACTTCCATCTTACAAACTTGATGGAAGTTCCATGGCTGATGTTTGATTGTAATAGAAATGGAAGACTTTTAACTTTAACAGATAAAACTTATTAATATGCAAAGTAAATTTACAGCTTACAGAAAATAATGAAACTGCAATGTACGATAACAATAAAATTATTTAAGAAAAACAATACTTACTTTATAATACTTTTCAAAATTTGCATTTTCTTTTATTATATCTTTATATGCAGTTCTAAGGCCCCTTCCCTGAAAGAATAGTATTTATTGTCACTAGGAACAACTACTGAGTTTAATCAATATAGTATTAAAAATATAATATATAATTTACTCAATACAATTTATTACAATTAAACCTAATAAATTTGCTCTAAATCATCGTACATTAATATTAACAAATTTAACATAAATAATTTAATATGTGAACAAATTATGTGTTCACATTTTAAATATTAATATAACTCTGGAATAATATAACCAGTAAAAATGCATTAATTTATACAAAAATGAATACTATAAACTAAATTTATTTTTTAAAAGCAATTATGACAAATGTTAATTAGATTTGAAATTTATTAAAATATTTTATTTTATCACAGAAAGAGTCGCTGATCCTCAGAAATTAGTGATACATAACATACATGTGCTCCTTTATTCATGTTTTATTTTAGTAATTTCTTTCATAAAATTTTAAACAGTTTACTATTCTTATAAACAACTGCTCTAAGAACTCTATATGCAGTTCTCAGATTTTTAATAATATATCCCTTTAGTTAGTAATATTGCACATGTTCTCTATCTTGGATAGGAGATATCAACTTGATATCTTTATTACATAAGATTCTACATAAGAAATTTATACTTCTTTACCGCACAAGAAATATGCATATGTGTATATTTAGCCTGTTTTTAAATTATAAACAAAGAAAAATTAAAATTTGTTAATTAAAAATCTTTTTTCTGTGTCCATGATTTTTGCCAGTATAAGAAAGTATAATAAAGTAAGAAAATCACAATGGTAATTTTTAAAAAAATCTGCTACTGAAGTGGAGCTAATGCTTGTCAGATGTCAGATTTAAAAATACCAATAAAAAGAAGAAAATAACTATGATAAGTATTTAGAAATATATAAATATGTAATAAGATTTTAAACATTTATTTTATCTTTGGTAGTTTACTTTTTCAACCATGTTAAAAACATAAATTTTTCAGATAAAAATGTTAAGATAGTCACAAAGGAAAGAGAACTTGATCTTTTCAGCTAATTTCGATTTCTATACGATTTCAAATTTTTGATTAGTTAAGCCTTTTATTTACATTACTTTTTACAAACCTTTCATTACTTTTTTTAATATAGTTGAATCAGTTTCCAACATAGTGGTATAATTTATTTTTTTTTATTCAAAAATTCTTTCACATTAAAGGATTTCAACTCCATATTAAATTGAGATAAAATTTAGAAAAATGGAGGATAATTTAATAAAAACTCCAATAATTTAATGAACTGATGTATGTTAATATATATTTAATGATATTAATCATCAGTTAACTGCACTACTTTTGAAAAATATTTACAACTTTTTTTTATTAAATTGAATCAATTTAAAACTAATTATTTTAAATGAATAGGTACCAAGATAAATAACATTTTCAATCTAACAAATTTCAAGACATCTCTTGAAGTTCATGAACTTAAAATTTTTGATACGGCATAACAATTAATTTTAGCAATAGCAAAACCATCAACCAAAGATTACGTAAAAGGTCAGAGTTTTGAAGAAAAATCTTGTAGGCTGTTTCACAATAAATCTTGCACTACATGATATTTAAACTTTTTTTTCTGTGACAAAATAATATAAAATAAAAAAATAATCCTCAATCTTTTTAAAAAAATTTTCTAACTATATATATAGCAGTTAACTAACAAAAAAAAAATTCTCATTTAATGCTTCAAAATGAGAGCAAAATTCCATCTTACTTTGGTGCAACAAAGAAAAAAAATAGAACAGGGGATTAAAATTATTTTATAAAATTCTTCAAAAGATTAAAATTTTCTGTAAAATTTTAAAATTGCTGCTTTTGTTGCAACAACATGAAGCAATCAATATTTTTTTTTTAAAGTGATTATTCTCTATAACTAGTTGGATTAATTATATCCTCTCTAAATGGAAATCTTTTTCCCATAAAATTGAAAATTCTTTTTTCTTTTATTTTATACTTTTAAGGCTTCAATAGCATGGGCATTTCATAAATAAAAAAATATTCAATTTCAAATTACATAAATTAAAATGTTAAGTAAATTGATTTAATATATGAATATTAGCTTTTTAAAAAATCTGTTTAATTTAAAGTTAGATAGAAAGTTGTGAACATGAGAGGTCTTCCTCATATTTAGCATTATAATTTATTTTTTTAAGACTCTCAAATATGTACCAATAAGCTTTTATAAAAGCTTGTAAACTAACAAAATTGATACGAACTACTTGTTAAATTAAATATTGTTCAAAATTTTTAAATATGAAGAAATTAATACTGCTTTCATTCGTCGAAAATTGACAGAAATATATATAAGATGTAAGCACAATTAATAACTACATTCAGTTCAAAAGTTACATGCAAAGCTTTATGATAATAAATTTATAATTAGTGCAAGCAAGAACAGAGACAAGTTTTTTTAAAAGCTCATTTATTTTATTTTATACATTATAACTCTTAATGACAAATCATGAATATACAAATTTGCTTCCTATTTAAATCACTATTTTAAAAAAAGTGTATAATTATTACACTAAAAAGAATACAAACAACATATTAAATGCTTTATGGCACATTCAAAAACTTTATGGGATTTTTTTTTTTTTTTTTTTTTTTTTTTTTGCTTTTACGAATAAAATATCCGAAATACAAGATATGTAATAGGTTAACACACATTTACATTCACAAATTTTTCAAAAGCATATAGAAGTCTAATAATATCAGAACAAAATTCAGAGCATAACATAAAGTATTAATCTTAAAATAAGTAAACATATTATCTAAATATTATACAATCACAGTTCATTTTAAAATGGCTAAAAGAATAAACTTTGACAGGATATAACATCATAAGTTGTTTTCAGAAGAAAAAAAAAATAAACTAAAGAAAAAAAGATAATTAAAAGTGTAAAATAAGACAATTTTTAAAAATCATTTCCAGTCCTGTAACATTTTTATTCTCACTTTCTTTGTCAACATAATGTCATCAAATAAAACAATACAATGAATTATTCCCATTACAAAAAAAGACAGAAAGATACAAGCATTAATAGCATAGTTGGTTAAGGTTTTTAATCCCCCCCCCCACACGCAGAAAATGGTTTTTTAATTTTAAAATAAAGCATTGCATTGTTGCATAAGTTTTAACAATTTATTTTAAATATTTAATAAGAAATTAATAGATAAAAATCAAAAATGTCCTAAAGATCTGATTTCATTTGGCTTATGTTAAGTAAATAATATCCTGCACTCATGCAGTAGTTAAAATTTACATTAATTATTATACTTGCTAGTTTTTTTTAGTTTCATTCCAGCATAAAGTATTCTTGTGGAATGCATTTTCCAATTTATAGAATATATATAATCATTAAAAAAAATGGCAATATAATCAAAATTTAAAACACTAATTTCAAAACATTCTCAATATCAAGTGTTTTTATTATACAATGTATTTTATTTTAAGAAATATTTTATTTGTAACCAGGAAAGACATGTGTAAGTGCCACAGAGGGTATCTTACATTTTATATTAATTTCAATGTTTATATTTTACTGTTATTTAAAAATTGCAGAAAATGATTCACAATAGATTTTCAGTTAGTTACTAGTTGATAGTTTCAAGATTATGCATTTGTATATAATAAAAAGAATCAACCAATAAATATTTAAGAGCTTTAAATTTTTTATAAAATATCAGCTTTTGTTTTTCTATATTTGATAAATTAAATTTTAATAAACAGCTTAATGTTATGATATTAAAAAACAAATTTTACATGTTTTCCGAAATTAATTTTACTTTCCAATTATCTTAACAAAAAGTACTGAAATCTAAAATTTGAACTAAACTAGACATCAACAGGTTAAGATGTGTACAAATGCCAAACATGAATATTATAAAATTCAAAATAAACACATTTATATTTAGCACATAAATAGTATTATATTTATTATTTATTTAGCATTAGCAATTTTTATATTTTTTTTTTCTTAAGTTTCATTCTCTAGAAATTCAACATTTTTCATCAATTCTTTATAGAATAGATTTGCAAAAAAATGTGAAGTCATTGTATGTAATAAAACATTCTTGTGAATAAAATGTTTGAAATCTTTTAAAAAGTTTACTTGTTCATCAAATCTTTTAACAGTAAAAAAAAGTAACATTTTACAATTTAACATTAAACAAAGATTTGAAATCTTCCATCGATAAGCCTTTTGATATATTTCCAGCACCATGCAAAATATCATTTGCCAATTCACTCTTTCTGCATTGCAAATCAAAAATTCTTTGTTCAATGGTATTTTTGCAAACAAATTTATAAATAGAAACATCTTTTGTCTGCCCAACTCGATGAATTCTATCACAAGCTTGCTTTTCAAGGGCGGGATTCCAATGTAAATCTAAAAGGAACATATGATTACCACCAATTAAATTTAATCCAACTCCACCAGCCTTCAATGATAATAGCATAATTTTGTAGCCATCATCATTGTAATTGAAATCTTCAGACATCTTCTGACGATCTTCAGCTTTAGTGCTGCCAGCAATCATGTGGTATTCCATTCCAATTTTTTGCAAATGAATAGCAACTATATCTAACAATGACACCCATTGAGACACAATCACACATTTGTCCTTATTATTAGATTTTTTGGTAATTTCATTTATCATCTCGTACAATTTTTGTAATTTTGTGCTTTTAACATGAGAATCACCCAAATCAGTATTCAAGTACTCACTGAAACTCAGGTCCAAACTTGATTCTCCACTACTACTGCTTCTTGAAACATCAGATCTGTCTTTAATGTCTAGAGATGACAAGTTTAAAGAAAGTTCTTGCATTGAGTCATTGGAAATAGTTTCATCATTATCTGCTTCTTTACCTAAGAGGCTTATGTGACAGCAACACTGCTGCAAGCGAAGTAATAAAACTAACAATGTATTAGAGGTATTCAAGCTCTTAGTTGGCTTATTGAAGATATTACTCAAGATTTCTTTAATTTTTGAATCAAGGTCATCATATACTATCTGTTCTGCTTTTGATAGTTCAATGGAACAAATATTAATAGTTTTTTTAACCATTTTAATTAAAGGCCTACCAGACTTATCATTGTCTTCTTTGGTTCTTCTGAGTAAAATACTTTTTACTAACAAATTTCTTCTCTTGTCACTTGATGCTGTTTCATCATTAATCAATTTTTTCCATTTCTTCTCATCATCAAATGGTGAAAACTGTAAGAATTTAACTAATGAGTACATATCTTTAAACTCATTATGTATGGGAGTGCCAGTTACACACCACCTTCGACAGCTCCTCAAACTGAATACTGCCTCTGCAGTTTGAGATTTATAGTTCTTAATGGTATGAGCTTCATCTAAAATCACTCTTTCCCATTTCAGTAAGAAAAGACCAGTTGGTTTGCTTTCTTTCTTCAGTGATTTTCTTTCTGAAAGCAGAATGTTATAAGTTGTTAAAACAATATCATACTCTTTCATTTCATCTATATTCCTGTCTCTCTTTGAACCATGATAAAGAAGTATGGATAAAGCATCATCTTCACAATGTTTTATTATCTCATCTTTCCACTGATGAACAATGGAAGCCAAGCAAACAATAAGAGTTCCACATGTGGAATCCTCGGAGTTTTCAGAAAAGTAATTATTTTCTTCTTTCTGTTTTAATATCAAAGATATCATAGTAAGTGTTTTACCTAGACCCATATCATCAGCAAGGATACCACCACTGGGCTGCTGAGTTTCTCTCCAAATCAGCCAAGATAAGCCTTTGATTTGATGTTTTAATAGAGGAGTTTTAAGAGATTTAGGTCGTGGTACTTCTGCAGCAGCATCAGGATATGTACATAGTGTATGATGAAGTTTTTTAACAGTTTCTTCAGTTGCTAATGTGCCAGGAATATTTGCTGTATACTTACTTTTACATTTATAAACAGGGAATGACTCAAACAATGGTTTAGCTTCCATCAGTTTAATTCCCGATATTTGATTTGTGGATCTCCAATTTTTAAAAGAAGGAGAATCAACTAAATCTTTTAATGCACCCTCTAATTTAGGTGCACCTTTACTCAACTGATCAAAAGAAGCAAGTTCAGTTTCAAAACGATGTGTGAATGCTGGTTTCGCATCAGTTTTAGTTTGTACCACAGCAGTCTGTGTTATCAATTTTGGCACAGCACTAGAATTGAGTTCACATGAATTCTTGTTTTTCTTCTCACTAGAGCTAGCAGAGATAAAATCTACCAAAGAGCTAGTTTTAATGTGGTTATTTGTCCCAATAGCATATTTTACACAATCTTTACTATTCAAAGATTTCATACAATCTTTATCATTGGAAGATTTCATACAATCCTTACTATTAGAATATATCACACAATCCTTACCACTAAAAGATTTCACACAATCCTTAATCTCAGTGGATCTTTCATTATCTTTAGTAATAGTTTGCTTCCTGTTCTTAGAAAATGCTTCAGAGCTATAATTCAATGCAGATTCATAACTTTTCTTCTGACAGGAAGGTGTCTGATCAAAATTCATTGAAGATTCTGCAACTTCATTCTGGCAGCTTTCTTCCACTGATTTAGAATCGATTTTCTTTTTATCCCAATCTGTAGATTGTTTGCTTGGTTTGGTAGGCAAAGAAGTAGATTTTGATGATTTCTCTTCTTTTCTTACCTCAACACAGTCTTCAACATTATCCCTACTAGAACCAGCAACACTATTATAACTAGATTCATGATTATATTCATCACAAGATGAGGAATTTCGATTCTTCTCCATAGGCACCGAGCTTTTGTCGTTTTCTAGCGATTCTGCTTTGAGATTCAAAGTTTTTAACAACTCTTCCAATTCACTGATTTCTTTTTTCAGTCGCATACCTTTGTCAGGCAATTTTCTGACATCTACGACTTTTAACAATCTTTTATGTTTATCTAATTTTGAAGATGTTTCATAAATGTCTTGTTCAACATTTTGACCACGTGGTACATCTTTTCCTCCAAAATTCTCCATAATAAAAACGGTAAAAATTTTACAACAACAAGCCAAAAACTAAAAGAGCAAACCTGAATTATAATTACGTATTCCAGAAAACATAACCGAAAGCGGAACATGAAATATCTGCCAATCAAGATAGAGGGTTTACCGCCTTTGACTATCAACACTCATTTAGTTGTAAACAAACGATCTGAAAATTAAACCTTATGACAACTTACCTCCGTTTTTTGACTTTCAGTTTGTTTGTCCTTCTTCCGACGGAAATGCTTTCTCCGTCCTTTTCCCATGTTGCACGATGTTAAACAAAATTTATTTGAAATAATAATTTCCAAATTTTGTGCACAAAATGAAATCAGATTACGATTACGATACATTTGTTCAGTCTACAGCTGAGTGACACCACCTTGGCATAGTAGTACTGTACAATATACTACTATAGTATGACAAGTTTTTTAATTCAATGATTTGGTTATATAAATAAAGCTTCTACCTTTTAGATAGTAAAGACAGTGTTATAGTGCATATAAAAGGATTCTTTTCATATATACAGTGGTTCAAATAATTGAGAGCACACCAACGAAATGTTTGCAATATCTCGCATAGAAACAGTTTCACTATTAAGTTGCATGTCTTTTGGCTCTTATAATGGCCTCTAAACATCGTGGTATCAATTTAACAAATTTTTGATGAAATCTGTAAATATTTTATCTATTTTTCTTGCAACACTTGTTGTTAATGGGTTTGTTTCGAATTTTGTGCTTTTGAACCACTTTTTCGAGTATGACCTACCCTACGAATGTTTAATGACATTGATGTTGGGATGAGGTACGGTGGCTGTGTGTGTGTTTGTAACTGAAAATTACAATGAAAAAGACACCACATTTTGATGTTACGTGCGTTTTGTTTTGGATCGTTGTCCTGCTAGAAAATGGGATTAAAATTCAAACCCAAATTTGTACCACTTTTCTTAAGATTGCTGCGACCATGTGGTTTATCCAACTTGCTGCAGAAACTTTTCCAATCATAGACAGAAATGTAAGTGCTGAAACTGTGCGGAATACCATTAGTTAAGCTACACATAAAAGTCGCATTGTTACAGAGAGAAACCGTTAACTGGCTTGCAAATTCAGAAAATACATTTGAAATTTGCAAAAACTCATCTATTGAAGTCCAATTACAATTGGAAGAAATATATTTTTGACAGTGATTGCCATCGTACTGCATGGAGAAAACCTATTACTGCTTTGTAGCCAAAAATTTACGTCTTACAATTAAACATGGTGGTGACTCCGACACGATTTCAGGTTGCATAACTTCATCTGGGGTAAGAAATTTAATTCTTATAGAGGGCATAATAAGCCATATGGTTTACTTGAATATAGTTCGCAGCAATCTAAAGGAAAGTGATAAAATTTTTGGTTTAGATGGAAATTCCATTTTCCATTAGGACAATAACCCGAAACAGAATGTATGTAACGTCAAAATTTGTTGTCTTTTTCCTTGTAAAAAGCAGTTACACATACTACCAAAGTACTCCTACTTCAATGTCGTTAAATATTCGTGGACCACACTCAAAAAAGTTGTTCAAAAGCACAAAATTAGACACAAAATCTATTTACAGGTGTTGCAAGAAAAATGGCATGTGTGTATATATATATATATATGTGTGTGTGTGTGTCCTCATGTTGCTATGTCTCTCAAAGGACTCAAACTGATTTAAGTCCAGTGCTCAAATTAAAAGAAATGGACTTAGATGTAAATTAACCGGGGAGTCACTACATGTTGTATGGCATAATGAATTAGTCTCGAATCGAGTCCGCGATGTTTGGCTTCATAGCCGCGTAACATAACCACAAAACAGAAGCGATCATCAGTACCCAGTGGCTGTTACTGACTTATTAAGATAAAACTGCAGGGGCTGTTAATAAGAAGAAAGGAAGAAAAAGAACAATATTTAAAAAAGGACAATTTATATCTTACTTCAGATCATCTTACTGGATTTATTCGGAATATAAAGCTACCATATTTGTTAAAATAAATATACAGTGCTTACCTTGAAATCTTCAAAGTAATCAAAATACATTAGAAAGTCGAAGGAAATGACATATGTAATTGAACTAACGATCTGAACTCAAGTAAGATAATGCGCATAAATTTGGTATGGAGAAAATTTGCTTCTTTTTACTTTTGTTAATTTTTTAGTATAAAATATAGAAAATAAATTTAAAAAATAAACACCACAAAAAGGGGGAGAAATGCTTTTTGTGAAAGAGCTATCTATGCACAATAAATTTTATTTCATTTGATTTCTTGAAAGATTTATCCGAATTTTTTTTATTTATTACTAGCCACCTTTGGCGATCAGCTGATAGCCAGTATTACTGCTGTTTAAAATTATCAGTTAAATACTTTATGTAACGTCACTGTCAATTAAATACTTTATGTGACTTGTTATTGTCAATTAAATACTTTATGTGACTTGTTATTGTCAATTAAATACTTAATGTAACTTGTCTTTTAGTAGCTACTTCGTCAAAATATTTTTTGGGTTCAAATTTTGATAGTCATATAATTCACTCAAGAAGTTATTAAGGTCTTAAGCCTGTAACATGTCTCTCTAACTATATGTCAGCTCTAACGAAATTTCAATTTGAATTTAAAGTGGAAATGGTTGAACTGCAAATTAATACAAAAATATTTTTTTTTACCGAAACCAACCATTTTTTAAAAATATAAAAGAGAATCATTATGAGTACTACTGAATAATTACAATAATTTATGTAATTTTTCAAGAATTATTCAACAAAAATTACTTAGATTCATCATAAAATTTAAGTTTTAGTTTTACTTTCAAAGGGATTTAAATGATACGAATAATAATATTTTATTTTATTTTGGTCTATAAACATAATTTTTAAAATGTTAAGTCTAAATTTTATGCATCTTCTAGTTATAAGGAATCATATTCTATGAAATATTATTGACACTTCAACTTTCAAGTGTATAAATGAAGGTGTATATCTTCTGCTATCAATTTGATAGACTTATGAAGTTTTGAATAGAAATGTTTGGAGCATTCAACATTTTCATTCTAAGGCAAGACAGTCTTCAGAAATCCTGGGAGTTGATTGGGGTATCATCTTTGGAATAGTCGATGAAGTGATTTAAAATTAACTGTTTTTATTGAATAGTAACTTTAAATATTCCTAAATCAGTGAGTTTTAGAGACAGTTGATTGAAGTCTATCTCTTTTCATTTAAAAGCTTAACATTCTGAACTTATCAAAGCATTTATAGACTCACTAGCTATTACTCGCGACTCTGTCCGCTTGGAAATTTTGATGTATATGTACGATAAACTATCAAACAATAACAAATTAAAAAAGTCTAACCAAAAAACGATACATTTAAAAGCATAAGTATATACGAAAAATATATAACATAAATACAATTTGATAACACAAACACACCACTAACGTACAAAAAAATTATTTAAAACATTGTATATCCAACAGCAAATCAAATCAGGTCATTTTATTTATTAATCGAGATTGAGATAGCTACAACAGTATTATACATCTAATTTTTAAACTTAATTTAAATGAAAACACAGTTGTCATCACACGCAAACACAGTTGATGTCATGACAATTACGAACGAACTTTACAGGCTTCTGCATTCGAAGCTGGGATGTGTCAATCTTAACGCTCATCGGTTATTTAGCAATACGATTTGGTCGGTTGTTTATGGACCCAAGACAAATGTTTATTTAAATACAGTTTTTAAAAAAATGTGCATTACATAATTTGCTCGTGTTATCCATTTCACGTTAGTAAGATCGAAGACAAAAACAGAAGTGATCAATGGCTACCATTTTTTTAAACCTATATGTTTTGCTTGCCAACCTTCTATGGTGCCGAGTTTCATATCAGCAGACAATCAGCGTTATGCATGGATTCACACCCAGCTTTTGAAAAAGGCACTTCGCGAACTTTCAACTTAGTTGACGTAACGCACATGTCTGACTTTCCTACGCCAGTTGCGGTAATGCAATGCAGATTAGAAATTTTTTATTTCCTTTATTCTGTTTTCTTTTAATTTAAAAGTACTTCGGAATGAATTCGAAAGATCGATTCATGAACAACTTTTGATTTTAAATACATCAAACACAAATAAAATTAATATAATCGTTTGAAATAATCGTCGAAATTCTTCTAAACCTAACCTCAACTCTGTTGGGGGAAAAAATCTGGAGTCTTACTTATCTTTAGCGTGTTTTGGCCTCAGCAATTTGGCGCGAAAGTTAGTTTTTAATTAATAAAAAATTAATCACTCAACTAACCGGAATGAAAAGTAGCATTTGTTCTATGCCTGACTATAATCTATCTTTTTGCTAAATTTCATCCAATTCTATTCAGCCGTTCTGGCCTGATGTAGTAACAAACATCCATCTATCCATCCAAACTTTCACATTTCTATATTAGTATAGATGTTACATACTATGTAGTTATTTACTTCATTTAGACCATTTTTATAGATGCATTTCTGATGCATTTTTTTATAGATGCATTTATAGATGAGTCACGTAAGAGGTCGCGCGGATTACAATTGTAGTCCATTTTCAAATCAAAATAAAACTTCAAAATAATTAATCAACATTCTTTAATCAACTTTAAACATAACAAGGCACTTCTTCTTAATTATTTTTTAAACATCAAACTCACTTAAAGTCACTATTGTAATCCACGCGACCTGTGCAGGGTTAAGCTGAAGCAGAAAATTTTTTTACCTTTAAGATGAGATCAACGAATGCATATTTTTGAGGTCGAATTGGATGTGCAAGTGAGTAAAATAAATTCAAAAAGTCAGGTTCAACTTTAAGCATAAATTCTAAAATAAAAAATAATGTAATTTCTTTTAATTTTATAATTGCAAATTCAATACAAATTATAAATAAGAAATTTTTAAGAATATAAGTACGAAATACATCTTAAAAGTTCGCTGGCTTATGTCGCTCGTTCTCTCCCCAGGTAGCACAGTCTGTTGCACAATATTGTGCGCTATTATATATTATTAAACAACACACACATATATATCTCTGTGTGTGTGTGTGCGTGCGTGTGTATTATTAAACAAATATATTATTAATATATATATTATTAAACAATATTACAAATATTGATTAATACCACACAATATTGTACAATATTTGTGTGCTACTTGGGTCTAGTTGCTCATTACTATGTGATCAATTTATGGTATTTTATAGTTGTCAACTTTTTTTTTCATTCTCTCGCATTGAAGGGCACAAAGAAAGGGTTCTGTAAAGAAATTCGATGCCAAGACATTAATGATTCAATTAGAGCCTTAGATTAACTTTCTGGTTCCTCTGAATTCAAACATCTTATTTTTGGAATTCCTTCAGTCGCTCTGTCTGTTTGTGAATACAAACAATTCAAAAACTCTTTAAAACAGATGGCTGAAATCTGATTATATACAGCATTTACACCAAATATAAAGATATCTGTCAAATTAAGAGTGAAATCCATTCAGAAGAAGTTTGCCAAGTTATCTGTTCGTGTGCAACTGAATATGACAAAAACGAAATAGATGAAAACTTATAATACAGTCTTATAATTCAAAGGATAGGTTAATATCAAATCTTGAGTGATATTTTTTATTGGAACAGCAATCTGGATGTATGTATATTCATATGTACGTAAACATTCTACTTTAGAAATACAAAGACTTAGATAAATGAAATTTGATATGTGGAATTTTTAGTAAACTTTTACTTCCGTATCAAAATTTTCTTTCAATCAGTCAGCAAAAATCTGTCCAAAATATTTACATAGTTTTCTTCTTTCTCTTATGAAGCACAAAAAATTTTTAACTATAGGATTCTGAAAATAAAAATTAGAAAGTTGTTAAGACTTACGACCATTCCAAAATCTAAAATTTTCATGAAGAAGAAGAAACAATAATTTTATTGAACAGGAAATTTCAGGGAGATAATTCTGATTGAATTTTGTGTAGCAAGACGTGCAAATACTATTTGCACTTTCGTGGACTGTTTTCCATTTATACGAGCAGCAACCGATCAAATAAGATTTCGTCATCGTCAGCTGTCTTCAGTCTACTTCAAAAAGCTGACATTAGTAACGGAAAGGTAGTTAGAAAACAAAAGTCAACCAATCGTGAAGGACTTTGGTAGTGACATAGTTTATAGGAATGGCCCGATTGACGCCAACTTGAAACTAATTTGTAAACAAACTTCCGAATCACTCCTTCTCTGTAAAAAAGACGGCAAAAAAGTTGTATGGTCATGTGATGAAAATCGGCTTTGTTTGGCTTTATTCATAAAAACCGACTTTTTAGAATCCACTGAATATTAATTATATAGATTAAAACAATGTTACTTAAAGAAATCTTACAAAAATTATCAGAAGATTAACATATACTAACACCAGTCAATAGTCATCAAAACGAAAAAAAATTATTTTCAGAATTAAAAATTTATTAATGTTTATGTGAACTGTCTCCTTTTTTAAAATATATTTGATCATCAAAACAAAAACTTTTTTTAATTCAGATATTTCTTTTGAAAATATGAGTACAAAAAGTAAGTACATCGTACTTTCAACAATAACACCCTATGTGCACTACAATATATTTCCTGATGGTTTGAGCAATATTTCAAAGAACTATTCCATAAATAATTCTGATTAATCATAAAATTCAGTTTTACGTTTTACTTTCAATGGAATTTAAAAGGTGTAATAATAATACTTTATTTTGTTTCAGTCAGTAAATGTGTTTCTGAAAAAATTCGTGCAGTCTAATCTTGAACTTCATGATTATATTTTTGAAATATTTTTAATATTCCATCTTTTAAATAAATTATTGAAAATAATACAGATATTTTAAGAATCACAGAAACCTCTTTGTTGCATTTAATTTTTCAAGAAATATTCTGTTTCGTATTAATTTTTCTTTATTCAGACATAAGCTAAAAATCACATTTCTTTATGTCTGGTTTGCAGTCAGAATTTAACTTTTAATTTAAGCTTTTGTCAGCATGATGGCAATACGTTGATAAAAGTTTCTTTTTTGAAGCAAGTATGACATAATCATATAGACTGAAATTTACTATTACTATTATTATTTTAAATATTTTGACGAGAACTAAGCTTAAAATATTTTAACTTTCTCTGATACACAACACAAAAAAATATATCAATGGTCGAAAAATTCGAATTCGAGATTTTAAAGACCCTGAGTTCGAAATATATATATTTTTTAATTTTCCAAAACAGGTAGACGGACGAACATTTATCCGTCTATCTGCCTGTGACAAAGATAATTTTAAAAAGCTTTGAGTTAAGCGATTGAAATTTCGGATGCAGTTATTACATACTAGCCGCCTTTGGCGACCAGCTGGTTCGCCATGAGTAATGTGTTCTAAAATTTTTTTTTCGGTGATGTTGCCAAAATATTAAATGTTTTTTTAACGAAAGCGAAAAAGGGAAAACAATTATTCAATAAATGATTTAAATGTTGCAAACGATTATAGAAACCTTGGCTTTGCATTCATTTTTTAGAAACTATCACATTTTATAACGGAAAAAAAAATATTGAATTAATGATACAGATATTGCAAACGATTATAGAAATATGCCATGAAGTCGGGATTTCAATGCATATCCTGTCTAAATTCAATCAGGTTTACCGTAAATAATGAAGATTTATGGAATTAATTATTTAGATATTGCAAACGATTATAGAAACCTTTGCGTTGCATATTTTTTTTTAGAAAATATCCCATTTTATGTTTCTTTTATTTTATCCAATCACGTGAAAAAAGTTGCATTTCTTTAGATTTATTTGCGATGGGTTAGTTTTTTTATTTGAACTTACGGGATTGTTTTCTTTTATTTTATCCAGTCACGTGATAAAAAAACATAGTTAAAATATTTCTTTAAAATTTCGTTAAAAATAGAAGCTTAAGTTATACATTAAAACACTGATACCATTAGAAAGCTAATTTTTTAATCTTAAAATTAATGTAAAAATCAGGTTTGTGCGATCATATTTTCGGAAGTAATAGCGGAAAAACGTCGAAATTTCGCTTAAATTTTAGTTAATTCAAATTCTAATTAAAAATTCGAAAAACGGGCTCCGAGGTGCACATTCCCGAACT
>JAPMOQ010059908.1:3709172-3748667 GCA_026543055.1 Argiope trifasciata
ATACATAGCGGTCGGCTTTTCTCGAATGCTGAAAAATGGAGGCTTGAAGATTTCATTCATAGGAACTTTTTACAATATTCAACTTAACGCCTGACGCATCCAAAGATCAGGCTGTAGAATTCATAAATCAAAATCAGAATCTGAAATCAAAAAATGATAAGGGTTTTTCTTCTGTCAGTGAGTATGGGAAATATGGTTACTAATGAAATTAAACATTGGTTTCTTATTTAAAAAAACATAATAAAGTTGACTTTTAAAAACAATTTTCCTATTCAGTCGTTTCTCCGATTATTCTATTTTATTTCCATAGCAATAATATCTGCCCCTATGAGATGGTAGTGGACACTTGTATTTGGACAAAGCTGTAGTGTACCAGGATCCGGGATCCCCATTTGAAGTAGGAGTGGTGGTCTGTTCTCCAGTGAGCACTATCGTCTTATGAAGAGTCTCTAATTCTTTAGTGAAGAGCAATTTATGATTCTGCTCTAACATGAATTCCCAACAGCGATATTTCTCAACTTCTTCCTCAACAGGTTGATTCATGTCCGCCTTGAGCATGATAACGGCGATGCATTCTCTCCTACCATTGGTGAGGGCTGAATACATCTCGGATAAGGCTTTGCCTGTAGCCACTGGGGAGGTTGTCGTCTGCACTTGCCGGCATACTTCGTCCGCAGGGATTGTTTTGGAGAAAAGGCTGTCTCCGAATACGAGGAATTTATCTTGCGGACTGAGGACTAGCTCTCTTACTTCTGGTTCTGGAATGGCAGTCCAGGAGCCCCTAGGGTTAGGTGTGCTGCTTTGGAGATTGCTCAGATAATTGTTGTAGCAAACGTCTGTTACCTAAATGTTTTTAAAAATGCAAGCAATAAGTATTTGGTGAAAAGGATTTACATTAAAAAAATATCAATATTAAGGATCTTCAAAGAATCAGATTCAAATACAGAGTGTTTCTAAAAGGATAGGATTAATTTCAACTCAAGATCGGTTATACAGAAATAAATCAATGTCACAATCGAACACAGAATTTCAAAAGCAAACGGTGGGCATTACAAGGGGCTTTTACAAGAGGATTATTAACAAGCAAAAAAAAAAAAAAATTAAGGCAATTCCCACTTAGGTCAACGAAGAAAATTTTATTTTTTATTAAATAATTACTATTAATATAAATATGTATATATATTTGACAGAAATATATTATTAAGCAGTAAAATAATTTTTTAAAGCGATCTACACGTTTCGCCACTGACGTTATTTATTCCTAAATTTATATCCTGCTAAATATCTTTGCAAGAATTGAACTCACATTCCTCACCTTCAAGTGAAAAATATCGAAATCCTTGCATTTTACCGATTGAACTACTGCCTGTTGATCTCATATTTCATTACAAATTGCTAAAACTCTATTTAAAGTATTAAAAATTAATCAAGTGCCATCTACTACAAGTTAAAAAATTTATTCGAACTTGAGTGGATACATTATAAGTATTTTATAAACGATTGAAAATTTGAGCAAGATGTATAAATAAATATATATGGACAGAGTGTGGACTAATAGTAGGAATTGTAAAAAAGAATTGTCTATATAAAAAGTTTCTTCATAAATACTAACGTTTTGAGCACGAGTTTTGTTTTTCTTTCTAGCAATTACCAAGATATACAAAGGGTATAAATTTTGCTTTAGTCACCAAGGCAGAGGATATAAAAATCTCTAGATGCATATAACAATCATATAGGTGGAAGTAAATTTAATAACAAAATAAGTTTGCCTAAAATTAGAACTAATGAACAATACAGAAAGAATGTGAGTAATGTTAACATAATGCCAATATTAAAGAAGCAACGAATAAATAACACATGCATAAAAATAAGTAAAATAAGAAATAAAATTCATAGACACAGGCAAGTAGAAAATTTTGTGAAGTTTAACTAAATATTTTGCTTCCTTACTGAATATCGGTTGTTTTTATCTTTTGTTCCGTCTGTTTAGTCCTCTTGACAGCAGTTTTTCATGCTGTTAATACCGTTCCAAAGTCATTTACTTTATTATTATTACGTAGGCAGTTCAAAAAGTTTTTAGACTCGAATAGAAAAATACCAGTTTAAAATTTACTTTCAGCCCCATCAGTAGTTTCGACTCTAAATACTCTATGGTAGATGGCACCCATTGACAACATCAACCGGAGAATTTATACGGTGTGTCTTTCAGCCTTTGAAGGCGCTATTCCCGCATTACGACAATGGAGTTAAACAGAAAAACTTGGCAAGACATGATTTTTTTTAATGATTTTTACACAGGATTGATACTGCAGAGTGTTTTCAAAGTCTTTCTTCCACCTTTTCAGACATTTCTCCTTCACGTGTCACGGTATTCAACTCTTTCAATGAATTAAGTATGGGAAAAGATCCTTAGAAGACGGCCCCAGAAATGGATGTCCGAGCACTTCGATAACGGAGAAAATGTTGAAAAAGTGCGGTCTCTGGTGACAGAAGACCCAATAATTACATATCAGGATATAACTACTATCCTAAAGATCCATTCCGGGAGCGTCAACTCTGTATTGCATGGTGACCTTTTCCTGCGAAAGCGTTGCTCAAAATGGATCCCTCACATACTGAGTGAAGCCCAAAAACTGCTCTTGTGGAATGCTGCCATATGGTGAAAATTAAATCCAACGATGGCAAAGGCAGATGTGTCTGGGACGTAGTTACAGGCGACGAAAGGTGGATTTACCAGTTTGAACCATAAACAAAGGGCCAGTTCCTGACCTGGTGTTTTCGGGATGAACCACCATCAACCAAGGTCAGACGCACAAGAAATGACGGAAAGTGAATGGTGGCAACATTTTTTTGGTACTTGGGGCATATTGCCACCATAGTGCTAGAAGACAGAAAAACAGTTACAGCAGAATGGTAGGTGACCAAGTGATTGCCAGAAGGGCGGGAATCGGGGCATCAAATAAGGTCCAAACGCGAAACGCGTGGGATGATCCTGCACCACGACAATGCGTTGGCTCATTCTGCAAAGAAAATAAAGGATTATCTTAAAGCAGAAAATATCGAAACTTTGCCACACCCTCCCAATTCGCTAAATCTTGCATTCTGTGACTTTTTTCTGTTCCCAAAATTAAAATTAAAATGCGGGAAGTATATTTGGCAGTGCAGAAGAAGCCATCACAGAATATTAAAAGCAGCTGGACCAGCTAAGTAAAGATGAGTGGTACTCATTATTTAAAGATTGGTTTGCCCGAGTGGACAAATGAATTGGAGCCAAAGATTGTATTTCGAAAAGTTGTAAACAAAATTTTTAAATAAATTTATTTTTTTATAGTGAAATCTAAAAACTTTTTGAACCATCCTCGTATTATGAAGATAATCTCTTACTAAAAAGATAAATATCGCCATTTGAAGTTTTCGAAATGTTTCCATTGTTACCAGGTAACTATGGAAGCTGAAGTATTATTTTTCATGTCATTCTTGATTACGTATTTTAAACTACATGCATATAAAGTTTCTGGCATTTCCCTGAGCAATATAATCAGTGGAAAGTTTTATAACAGCAAAATTTTGCTTTTAATAACCATCATATTATTTACTGATAAAGAGCCATTTATAGTGGTCACCTTGGGACCTTAAAAATTGCCCCATTACTTTAAAAGCACTCTGTAAACTGGTAGACGAACTATATGGTTCAGCATCACTTGACTGATGATGGCATTGATGGAGAGCAATCTGATCTTTGATCAATAACGTCAAGCATAACACAACAGTAATTAATTCTAATGAAATAAAAACATGCAGCGGCAAAAAAATGAGTATTGAGTTTACTGACTGATTAAAAAAGAATTAAAATGTTAAGAATCAAATATCAGATACTCTAAATAACTCTGCAAACCGAAGAAAGCAAACTGGCAATGGAATAAAGGAAAAGACTAGTACGTGAGAAATGTTAATGATTCTGTATGATTTTATCAAATTTATTTTTAATTCTTTCCTAAATAAGTACGGATAATTTTATTATTCACTATTACGGATGTATAAAAATTGCTTCTATAAGAACATTTGTTCTTGCTTGTAAAGCATAAGCATTCACCAAATGAATGCTCCTGTAAATGTGTGTAACCATTAATCATTCGTATGTGTTCGTCTAGAATTTTGTGAACGAATTCAGTAAGAATTTGCTTTTATATTCGTAAGCATCTGTTGACAAATTCAATTAAATCAATGTGTTGAGATCTGCGAATGTTTTTGAAGTCATTCTGTTCAATACGCTGCTACTATATTTAAAATATTTTGGAATTAATTATTATTAATATTACGCATAAATAATCTTGGACAGAAATTGCTTATTCGATATTTCCTTCAAGTTAATTAAGATAAATTTGCACTTTTAGCATTATTCGTAAAAAAGGTAAAGAAAAATTCAAAATTATTTATTTACTTATTTATTGTCATCTCTTTCAGTGTTTTAATTTCAGTACTTCTTCAGAATCTATCAAATTTTTCACTTGAGAGAAAAAAATCGTATGAAGCTAGATAAGGGAAATAAACTGATTGTGGAAAATTTGGAATGCGATTCTTGATTAATTGGTGATACCAGCAGCCTTATCGATGCCTTATCAGGAAAAAAAAAACTTAGTTTGTTCTAGCGAGAATACATTTTGAAAGCATATAATCAAGAAATGAGTATGCTCTGTACTTATTACAGCTGGATGAAATCTTTTCTGATAAAATAATTACATGGAACTCATCGTTTGTTCTAAAATAATTCATTTAAATTTGAAAAATAGTTTTAAGGTTCGGAACTTCAAGAAATACGTTTGTGATTTCTTTTCGAAATACGAAAAAATAAATTATTTGACAAATCTCAGAGTAAAAATATGATACATCAATGCTGAGTTTAATTAAATTAAATCCCAGCTCATCAAAAGAGTTTCTACATTTAATTAATATAATCGTGAAGGATATGAAAAGATATGATACCTGCATAGCGGAGGTCCATTCTTCAATTCCGAAGGGTGGTTCTTCTTGCCTGTGAGCCAACACAATAATGTTCCCAGACCTTCCTAAGACGCACGATGAAGGCTTACCAATTGTCCCTAATCTCAAGGTCACAGGACTTCCACTAAATGAGGATAGATGGCACATTGTGATGCCTAAATCCCTTGAATAACCTCGACCTCTTAAATACCTTTACAAAAATTGAGAAATATTTTAAATTAAATATAGAAAAAAATAAAGCAAGGCAAAAAAAAAAGATATAATTCGCTTTACTTCATTATTAAAAAAATAGCAACAAACAAACAAATGATAAAGGTATGCAATATAAAATAATCTCTCAAAAATTTACATATATAATATTAGGTTGGTGCGTATGAAATGTCGGATTCTTAAGTGATTGTATAAAACTGCATATCTTTCTTCAAAAGCTGTTTATTCAATCAAAGTATGCTCCATTCGCTTCAATACACTTCTCCCAACGAGATTTTAAAGCGTAGATGCCTGTCTTAAAAAAATTTTGGTCTTTAGAATTAATAAACTCTGATAACGAGTTTTTTAGACTGTCTTCATTTTCATAGTGTTTGCCCCTTAAAAACAGCTCTAAATGCTTGAAAAAATGAAAATCGGTCGACGAGAGATCCGGTGAATATGGTGGATGCTGCAAAACTTCATATTCCAGTTCGTTCCAGCTTATTTCGCTCTATCAGTGCGTGCGGTACCCACTTGTCCATCTTCTTAACCTTGCCAATCTCAGAAAGGTGTCTCAATATCGTTGTATGGTCAACTTTCATCCTGATAGCAAGTTCCCTCGTGGATACGGCTGGATCCGCTTCCACTAGAGCCTTCAGGTCATCATTCTTCACAGACGTTTTGGGTCTTCCGCGCGGCTCATTTTGCAGTGAAAAATCGCCAGTCCGAAATTTTTCGAACCAACGCTGCACTTTCCGATCGTTAACCGTATTCTCCCTAAACGCTTGGTTTATGTTGCGTGCAGCTTTTGCAGCACTATTACCAAGTTTGTACTCATATAAGAAAATGACGCGAATGTCGGCAGAATTCATATCGGCAATAAACTCAAAAGAAATAACAAAAAGGGAAGACCTTCGAGAAAACCTATTTTGCTGAAATGAGTCTCTGGCAATGGACAATACGACTATGAATGAGGTTATGCCAAAGACAAAAGTATAACGAAAACAGGGAGACAAAAGTCCGCATGTAAAGAGAATCCGACATTTCATACGCACCAACCTAATACTTTAATGCGTGGGAAAACCGATTTCATAATTTATTGTCTAATTCAAACTCAAATGTAAGCAAATTACCTGACGAATATTTCAGTGTACATTACTGAACGTTTTTAGAAAGCTTAATTAATTAACCGGGTAGCAAAATATCTTAAGAAATGCTTGAAAATGGATTCGTTTTATCACCGAAACCTCATTTTAACCAAAAGAAAGATATATAAATGAAATCAAGATAAATGTTGGCGTCTACCTTAAAATTTATTTGAGTGTAAAAATAGGTTTAACCAATGCAAGACAGATAATCGCTTTGACTGCCATCTTTAAGATATGAAATAAGTTATTTCATACAGTATGATGTGTTATGTCATGGATTAATTAGAATTTTAAAATAACAATTATGCTCTTTAAATCAAATATATACTCATTTTAATTTGCTAGTTTGAACTTGTCTGATTTCATTAAATTCATATTTCTTGTTTTATTAATAACAGGGTGAAATTTTAATAAATGTACTTCTTTTTAATAATTAATGTAAGATCCTTCATTAAAATTCAATTATTTATCTTTTTGCGTGTTTGAGTTTTAGATTCCATGTACATATATGAATAAAAAGACCAATACCCAATCAACCTTATAAGTGATTTGGTATTCAATGCATATCTAGAATCCAGCGATATTGTTACATGCCAAATCTCATTTATCTAGGTCCAATCCATTTCCAAGTGATAGAGTTAGGACAGTCACAGAGGGGCAACAGACTTTCTCTGGATGAACTTCATCCAAAGTTAGTTTCATCTGCATATACAGCAAATTTAAAATTCCTATTTGTTACCGGAATTCAATTGTTATTCGCTGAATCATGTATATGATGTGTAATGCATGTACTGCATAATTTTACTGTCCAATTGCCATGCTAAAACCCCAGTGGTAGTGGCCATTTTGAAACTTACTCGTGCACTCTCCTCTAAAAATATTATTTCACCTTCTTTCGCTTAAAAATTGTAGAGTTTGAGCAATGGTTCAGATTATTATTTTCAGAGTCCCATACATGAAATTTTAATGATTCTTCGTAAAGGAAGAAAATCAATATACACGTCCGTCAAGTGATGAAAACAAAATACTGACACAGAATAACAATTTTTTTAACAATATAGCATACCAAATTTATCTAAATAAATCTCTGAATTTTTGATACATCACTTTTTTGTGCATGCGAATTTACAGATTGGCAGATGGTTTACCATGACATATTTGGTTTAATAATTAATATAGATCTATATTTTAGATGAACTGTGAACCAAATTTCCTCCATACAGCTTTTTATGGTTTATAGTTACAGTGTTAACTTACATTGTCACGAATAAGCAAATTTCTTCCATATCGATACAGCTCATTACATGATAGTAATTTTCAAATTTTTGGCGAGAACTACGACTATGATTCAAAGGTCTACTCAAAATGTTTTAGAAATACATAAAAAAATTAATACACATAAAAACCAGCGGCAGTTATCTCCCAAAAACTTTCTCGCATACTTTGTAATAAAGATGCTATCCCAATGCACCCCTTGTTTGATATTGGCATACAATAGTAAATAAGATTAATCTTTGACGAGAACTCAGCATTTTTGTTGAATCTATCGTGTAATTCTATGTAGGTATTTTGGCAATTAATCCTTGGTATACGGTTAAAAGTATCCGAAAATCAAGCTAGAGTTTCAGATGTGTTTTTCCCGATCGACAAGAAACAAAAATTTGAAGCAAAAAGTCGCAAAATCATGCACCAAAGTGGATAAATTAAGCATTTTTGAGATTGCATATATATGTTTACTGAACGGCAGATAATCAGTCCCTTATTGGATTTAGATCTAAGATCTAAATCTCTTCGTTTTGTAGTTAACATGCTAACTAATTTTCAAGCAGCCGGAAAGACAGATTTCTTTTCGATGGATTTTGCTCAAAATTTGATAGAAATTTACATATTTGATTTTAGGCCTGTAAATTAGCCAAATTTCATCAGTCTATATCAAAGCGCTTTTGAGTCATCTTTGTCACACACAGACGATCATTTTCCAAAAATGTGTTTTTCGAACTCAGGGAGATCTGAAATGTGATATTCGTTAAAATCTCGAGTTCGAAGTTTTCGACGATTACAATACGTTCTCTATACTTCGTATACACAAAAGTAAAAATGAGGAGAAATCAAAATCTATAACTTCAATTTTTTTAATAATTATTTTCTCGATGCGTTCTTCGCATTGAAGAAAGTAACAGATGTAAAAAAAAGATGCAGTTCAAATTACTTTCTAACCATCAGAGTCAATTTCATTTGATACTCGCTATATGATAATCACATGATACTCGAAATATGTGTACATTTAATTTTGGAATTTACTACAAATCTATCGGGAGGGTAAAGCGTAACTCTCATACAACTCAACTTAATACAGCACACATACACAATAATTTGCGTATTTTATTTTGTCAAGTGATCCTGATGTTAAGGGAAGTGAGACCATTAAACAAAACATGAAAATATCTAAGCTTTTTATAGTTTATACCTGACGCTTGACACAAGGCAATTCCTTAAGAACTGAGGATAAGATTCCCTGCCTTCTCTCTCTGCTTTCAAAAGTTCTGGCAATACGCTGCGAAGTTCGCCTACTTCAGTAACATCGTCCAGCTCCATGAGTGCAATGAGTGCTTCTTGCTTCCCATTGGAAGGATCTTTCTGAAATTCGATGTAAATTCTGAAAAATAAAAAAAGAAGAATGGTTATTTTAACATGTTTTAAAATTTGTGCTACTTTTTTAAAGTATGCATTTTTTAGAATTTTAAATGTACTTTGTAAATTCTATTTTAAGTACAAATTGCAAAAATAGCAGAATTGGTCGTTGTTTAGGAATTTTTTATTACGAATACAAATTAACAACCAGTAGGAGAAACAGTATAATTTGTGGTATTCGTATTCATTATTAATTCTCTTATAAGAAGAAACTAATTACTAATTGAAAAAATAGTAAGATTCGTAATGTCTTTTGTAGATTGTATTTTCAGTACAATTGAAAAATTAATAAAAAATACTCAGAGTTATTTCTTGTTCTTTGTATATTTTATTACTATGTAATCTAACTACTATGAACAGTAGAATTTACATTGCTTTTTTATTACCAAAATAAATTAGAATTCGACCGAATGTCTCTACTTCAAGCTACTAACAGAAGGAATAGTCTTCTGTATCTTTCCTTTATACATAAACTTATATTCTGTTATAGGTATAAACTAAATACTATTTTTATTCCACAATGAATTTTATCATACGTGTGTATTAAATGTAACATGCAAGAAATATCTTACATTTTTTTTTAAAAAGATAAACATAACCATCGGAAGTGGTTTCTCTAAAACTTTCTCCCCTACACTCTAATAAAGCTGATATCCAGGAGAACACTTTGCATGCCATTGGCACAGTTACATTATAATAACTTTTGGCACGAATTTAGAATTTTTAACGAATCTATCGTGCCATTCTTGGTGACTGGTTTTGCGATTAAAACTTGGCATGCGGTTGATAGAAAATTGAATTTAGATTTTAGTCACATTTTCCTCAGTTGACTGAAACAAAATTTTGAACCAGACTACACTTATGGTCCCAAAATCCCTTAGCAAATTTGATATATTACAGTCATTTTGTTTTAAAGCTATCGCCTTTGCATGTCTTTGAAAGTGCAGACCAAAAGATTGTCAACCCCTTGCTGGATTTGACTCAAAATTGAATAAATATATACACTGAAATTGTTAGATTTGTGTATCGAATCTCTTGTATTTCGAATTGTGTATCTAATTAACTCTTTATCATTTTGTAATAATTGTGTAATCTTATATTTGATCAGAAAGATAGACAAACATCTTCTGGATAGATTTTAAGCAAAATTTGATAGAAATCTTCAAATTCAGTTTAAAGATTGCATATCAAATTTCAACTATCAAGCTCAAAGAGCTTTTGAGTTATCTTTACCACAGTCAAACAGATAAACGGGCTGACAGTTTTCAAAAATGCGTTTTTGGAACTCGGGGAAGTCTAAAATGTTAAGATTCTTAAAAATCTCGAATTAGAATATTTTGACTATTACTAAATTTTCTCTACACTATACATACGAAATAAAAAGGTTATATTTAGTTATATTAACATCTCTTTTTAAAACAACACTAGGACTATTTTGAACCATGGTTAGATAGCTAAGACGACACCTGACTGGCACACCCCCTCTATAATCTTCCACACCAATTAGCGAGAGGACAAAAAGCAAAAAGGAATAAGATCATAATCTCTTAATAAACCCTAATTGTATCGCAGAAATTTAAGTTCTACAAATCCTTTAGAAACAATAGGAAGTGTCGTTGCAGCACACAACAGTACGATCAACATAGAACATACTAATGCAGACGCATAGTCATGTTTGCCATGTGACTTCATTTAAATTGGCTTTGTTTCATGTAAAAATACCGACCTGGTATTTCCGTCTTGAGATTCCGTAAAACCCAGAATCCAAGGGCAACCGATTTCTGCTTCCTTTAAATTGTTGTCACTCAGAGGAGCTTGACGACCAGCGCAGTTCACATCGACTACAGCAACAGACCTTCGGCAACTATAAAATAAATGAAACAGTGTTTTTAAAAAAATGTAATGTATTTGCTTAAATCTTTACTTATTATTATTCCATTATTATTAATAAAGGTTGATAGGCTAAAAGAATGGTAAATATATAGAGTAATAAATCAATCGGAGAAAATGTACATTAATAAGTGTCTGTACATTTATGGACGTATCTGACGGAATATTAATGTCTTATGTTTTTAGAAGAGTAAGTTGCCTGTATGCTAGATTTAGTGTTCTTTTTCTTTATGCATTTAACTATTTTTATAGTTTAATGTGCTGCTGATATATAAAAAAAATTCTAATCTGAAATAGAAGTAAACCAGTGAGAATTGTCTCTTAAAACTTTCTCGTATTATCTCTATTAAAAATGTTATGTCCAAAATGCCTTACTTTTCATTGATTTGAATTTCGTATTTTTACGGAATCTATCATGCCATCCTATTATTGGCTATTAATCCCTGGCATGCGGTTAATAAGATCCAAAAAACGAATTTGAATTTGAGACAGGTTTTTCCCAACCGATCGAAACTATTCACATGAAAATACACTCGTAGTCACAAAATGTCATCCCAAATCTAAATATTTTAGTCACAACGGTTTTTAATTATCGCATTACAATGTTTTTGAAAGTATAGACAGAAATGCAGCCAAGCCCTTGTTGGATTTGGCACAAAGTTTGATAGCTGTCGATATTATAGAACTAAATCTTTGTACTGAACATCACCTATCTTGCTGTTTTCATTTTGTAACTATTGTATCAAATTATATTCGAATAGCCGGACAGATAGACATCCTGTAAACGGGTTTTACGCAAAATTTGATAGAAATTTACAAATTTGGTGTAATGTCCGTACACCAAATTCTAACCGTCTAACTCAAATTATTTTTGAGTTATCTTTGTAACAGACAGACAGATGGACAGACAGTTTCTAATAATTCTTAAGAAGAATGCATAAAACGCACAATTTTATTTCAGTTTCTTAAATTTTCCATTCTATAAATGCATTAGAGACATTTTGTTGTAGTTACCAAATAATTTTGATGCTACAATCCTATGACATGAACAACATCAGAGCAGGAGTCACACCACACACACACACAGAATAAAAAGTCAGCATGGATTATCAGCATTATATCATCATTATTTGTAAGTCACACCACAGAAAAAAATATGATTAATTAATTTAGATTGTAATTTTACCACCCGATTTTTCAAGTCAAAAATTAGAATGAATTGCGAGTGATAAATAAGGAGCCAGATTTGACAATAGTAACTATTATTATAGTATAACTGGGAGGTGGGGATAGTTTCTCTATAACTTTTTCGCATACTTTCTAATAAATGTTTTTTTTTTGTTTTGTTTTTTTTAGAAAATGCCTTTCATGATACAGGCATACAATAGTACGAAATATTAACCACTGATGAGAATTTAGCCTTTTTATTGAATTTATACAGCGGTACTTGGTGAAGGGTTTTTTTTTTCGATTAATCCTTGAAATGGGGCTAAGAATATCCGAAAATGCTCAGACGCATTTTTCTCAACTGTACTGAAATTAAAATTCGACAAAGAACTGCAATTGTAGTCACAAAATATCAAATTCTATGTATTTAATTCATTGAGTTTTTACGTTATTGCATTTGCATGTTCCTGGAACCGACATATCTGAAGTACAAAACGACAGATCAACTGTCCGTCATATTTGGCTAAAAATAAGATAGGTGTTCTAAATCGAAATATTATCTATCCAGCTCTCTAGATGTTTTGATAATTGTATTAACTTACATTCTAACAGACGGATTTCTCAGAAATGATTTTACTCAAAATTAGACTGGAATATACTAACTTGGTGCAAAGATCATCTGCCAAATTTCGTTAGTTTACTTCAAAGCGTGTTTAATTATCGTTGTCTCTGACAGACGGTCAATTTCCAAAAATGAACTCAGGGAGCTCTAAAACATGCAGATTCATTAAAATCAAAAGTTCGAACTTTTTGACGATTTCTATATTTTCTCTATGCTACAATACGAAGAAATAAAGATGATGCTTATAACAAAATTCAAAACGGCGTTATCAATAACTTGAAACGCGTTAAAGCTTGCCACCATTTCATTTTTTAATGAATTTGAAATTGTGGTATTTTGTTGTTATATTTCCTCACTACTTAACTGCAGAAAATTAAAGCTCATTATATAACGTAAAATACAAAAAGCAACATTACACACTTACTTCAATAATTATAAACAAGATTCTAATTTATTTGGAAGTGATGAATATATTTTCAACAAAATTCAGTTTCAAAAATCAATGCTCCATATTTCATGTAATAAAACTTCTTCCTTGAAATGAAAATTATGGCTACATGGAGCTCTTTTAAACCCATTATATTAGATTGTTCGGAAAGTAATTTCGTTTTTTCCTGACAAAGGATTTAATTGCATTTTTCGCACCCAATTTCATACTTAAACCGCAAAATCATTTTATGTTTTAAGAGCTGATATAGCAAGGCTTGAGTGTGAAAAAGTGCAGCTGATTCTTCGCAGTAGTTTTTGGATGGTGCCCTTTTAAATATGGAGAGCAATAAACAGCATTTTCGTCATTTTTTTCTTTTTTGCTATAAAAGGTAAAAATGCTGTTCAAGCCAGAAATAAATTAGCCAATATGTGTGGAGAAGATGTGTTAACAGTACATCAGTAACAGAACTGATTTGCAAAATTTTTCCTTCAAATGAGGAGGCCAAAAACCACCTCGATCAGTTTTTTTTACAGCAAAGACCAAAACTTTTATGAGCGTGTAATCATGTTACTACCAAAAGGTATTAGACCAGAATGGCAAAAGGTATTAGACCAGAATGGCAATTTTATAATTTAATAAATAATTTATTCATTAAAAGAAAATTTCTTTTCATTTTGACACAAAAATACGAAATGACTTTCCGAACGACCCAATACATTGAATCGCGCACCAGTCATCAATATTGCAACCGTTATAGTATTCTGAACTCTAACTATTGAATAGTTAATGACTATAAAAAATTTAATTTCTAAGAAAACCAATTGAAAAATATACTTGAAGACTATAAAAATGCTCAATAGTTGCAAAAAAGATCTTACTTAAATGAAATTATTTTTCAAAAAGACAGAGGAAGTGGTTTCATCAAAACTCTCTATCATATACTGTAATCTAGATCTTATTTACAATCTAACTGAATCTATCATGCAATGGCGATTTTTTTCGACTTTTAATTCCTGACATGCGTTAATAGTATATGAAATTCTGTTTTAGATGCGTTTTTACCAACCGATTTAATAAAAAAATTGATGCAAAACTACACTTGCAGTCACAAAATCGCATATAAAATTTGATATATTTAAGACATCATGAGTTATTACGTTTACATGTTTTTAAAAGTACACAACGACAAACGGTCAATTCGTTTTTGGATTTGACTCAAAATTTACAGATATCTAAACTATATACATTAACTCTGTACATCGAATTTTATTTATTTGACTCTTTTCGTTTTGTTATATTATATTTTATTCGATTAGTCAGACAGAAATCTTTTTCTGAGCGGATATTGCTCAAAATTTGACAGAAATCTACAAATTTAGTATAAGACAGTATAAAAAGTTTTGTCCGTCTATCTTTCTCGAGTTCATGTTTTTATTTTTTTCTATATTTCCTCTATAATACGTGTTCAAGAAAATGGAAAACGAAAGCAAAATTTAAGATGCTTGCATTCTTGAGAATTTTCACTTTTAAAAGAAATGCCTAAAATTTAATCTCCTGCTACGGATATGAGCATAAGCAATAAAAGTTCCTGTGTCATGAACTCACGCGATGCCTTCTCTTTGTAATCTGTTCACTGGAACGACACGAAAGGAAATACCAAAATTATTCCATTCCGCTTTTACTTGCGCCTGAGATAATAAAAATTAAAAACTATTTTTCCCGAGACAACAGGGTGCGCAAAAAATTCGGTCAAAGTAAGCGTCTTTTAGATTCTGGGCATTTTGTGCCAATTCCGATCGACTGTTGGTGGGGTATAAAAGATGGTTAAATTGTTGATGAGATCACAAAAATCACCGGAGTTTCATTCAGTTACCTGAATTGGTCAAGTTTCCTTGTCAAACGTCTCGGTACTAAGTAAGTTCAATATATATTCATATTCCTACCAGATTAATTTTATTGAGTTCTTAATTCGATTTTGTTAATATTTCTATATTCAGTTAAAGAAATTTAAATATTTTCATTATTTCAATCTGTTGAAACGATTTCATTTCTTAAAATATCAAACAAATTCTGCCAATAATTATTTAATAAATATTTTATACAATGAATGCTGAATACAACTAATGAGTAAATAGTCAGCTTTCGTTAGATTTACATTTTAAAATGTCTGATACCTTCTCATTTAATGTTAGAGTAATGATTTGGAAACGCATATTAAGCAACTGTTTCTAAAGATAAGGGGCATCAGAGTTGCAGTATGGCCAAGTGATAAACACATAACCCTGCTCTCAGACTAAATATGTTTCTGAATCTAATTCGATGATTGACAAATACTAAATAACCAGTGGATGTTGTCTCCCCAAAACTTTCTCGCGTGCTCTCTAATAAACTTGATACGCCATAAAGCGTCTTACATGGCACTGATGTGCAATAGTAACGAAATATTAACTTTTGGCTTGAATTTAGCATTATTATTAAATTTATCGTGTCATCTTTGACAAATCTGGCAACATAAAAGTGTGCTTGTAGTCACAAAATCCCATACCAAATATGATGCATTTAAGTTATTTTGTTTTAGAATTATCGCATTGACATGTTTCTAAAAGCACAGACCGACAAATAATGAACATGGGACGCTTGACTGGATTAGACACAAAATTCGGCTGGTGTCTAGATTATAGAAGTTAAATTTGTGTACCGGATTTGATTTTCTAGTTCTCTTCTTTTTTTAATAATCATGTTTATTTATATTCGAAGAGTCGGGCAGAAGGACTTTCTCAGAACAGATTTTACTCAGAATTTGATAGAAACTCTCAAATTTGGGGCAAAGAATGTAAAGCAAATTTCAAGCATCTAACTTACAGTTTTTTTAGTTCCCTTTATCACAGACAGAAGGCATTCTCTAAAAATATGTTTTCTACCTCAGAGAGGTCTGAAACGGGAAGATTTGTTACTGTTTCAAATTTGAATTTTTGGAAAACTGCTATATTTTTATTATACTACGTATAGAAGAAAGTATAAAAAAAATAATTAAGAAATCAAAGCTGATTTAACTTAAACTCTATATAATTTAGCATAAAAATGGCTTACGACATAATTAAAAAGGAAAAGTAATGATGTTAATAATTATTTAACAATTTGTGAAGTACTACTTAATCTAAGATACGATCGGGTCCAGCTAAAAATGTCGCACCGTAACACTGCAAATCACAAGAAACTTTGAAAATTCACACTATGGTAAGCCTAAAATAAATGACAATTCTGGTTTCTATTAAATATACTGACATTTGAAATTCCTTTTTTATTGCATTTTCATACATAAATTTTATAAGGAAATACAGCTAAAAATAGGTTTGAGCTCTTTTTACCTTCCATTAATCATTATGACTATTTGATTGACTCAGACATTCATATTCTTTTTCATAATTTTAAAAAATATTAATAAAACCAATAAATAATCGAACAAACTAAACAAAAGATTAAAAATTTTGAAAACAAAAATTTTAAGTTAAAAGATTAAAAAAAATTCTGACTTTAACCTCCTCCTAACAGTATAATCAATCTACTGACAGAAATTTAAAAAAAGTATTAATACAAAAAATGTATTAATATTCTAAACGAACAATTGTTGCTCTTATTCTAAAAACTGTAATCTCAAGTAAAGTCTTAATTAGCTTTCAAATTCAGAAATGAGTCCTTCCAGATAATATAACATAACAAAATGTATAACAAATTTTGAAATAATATCACAAATTATTTAAATTATCGTATTGCACATCCATGATTTTTTTTTAAATAGAGCCACCAAATAGTAGATATATGTAAACAGATGTCATTAAAGAAACACAAATTATTTTTATCCTAGCAAGCTGATAAAGTATTTTACAGAGAACATAATGAGTTATGAACAATTATTCCTATTAGATTTGAAAGAATTAAATATGCAATAAATTGCGTTTTGTTTGATTTTTTATGTAAGATTACAATTGTACATGAAGTGTTAAGACCACAATCAAGTTATATAAAGTAAAACAAATTTATTGCAGCAATATTGAAAGCAGTATGCAAATAACAGTTTCGTTATTGTCATGGTTTAAGTTTCTTCGTTAGTAAGTTTATTCATTACTAGTCACCTTAGGCGATCAGATGGTTCGCTGAGGGACTTGTTTATGTTTGATTTCATTTAAATTGTTTAAATATAACACCATGTGTCATGATTTTGTCAAATTGGCAGACATTAAAGCTGGTTTATTTTGCTGTATTCATAAAATACATGGATTTTTCTAATACGGATCATCCCTGATATGAAAGAACTATTTAAAAAAGTATATATCCTATTTATTTATCTTCTAATTTTCCAGGTAACTTCATTTTTGAATTCGAAGACTTGTAAACTTCATTTTTGTATTCATTTTGCGAAATACACTGATGGTAAACAGACTATTTTTCTTCCTTAGTTTTCAGCAATAGAGGCAAATCATATGATTTAATTTTTGATGAATCGATAAAACACCTTGTTTTCAATGTTTTGGATAGCAGCGTAATCTATTGTTGAGTATTAGGAAAAAATTATTTTAAAATATCACAAAAAATGAAGAAAAATTTGTACAAATTGGCATCATTAAAAAGATAATTCTTAAAATTTGGAAAAAGAATAAAATTCATTTATTGCTGGCAGTTATTATGGAAAAACGACAAAATTAAGCTTAATTTTTAATAATTTAAAATTAAAATTAAAATTTCAAAAATTTGTTTTGCAAGTTGCGCATTACTGCCATCCAAATATGTATGAGTCAAATTTGATACCTGCAGATGAAACGACCATGCACATACATTCATCTTTTTTCATTAATCGAGATTATTTTATATACACCTAAAAATAAAAATAAAATTTAAGATTTTGTTAAAAATTAAACTTAGTAGACAAAGTTTTGAACTTTTGAATTTTGCATAAGAATCCTTATACTTTCAGTTTCCTCAATTTTTTAAAAAAAGATTCTTATTCTTTTTCTGAAAATTAAAAATATTATTATATTCATCGTCATCAACCAGAGGTCAATGTGTGCATGACCTTTATTTCCAGCTAAAGTGAAAGTATTCCGTGAAGATTTCAACGCAAAACATATGAGGAAAGCATCCTGAACTACTCATTTTTTCATTAAATGCAACAAAAATCACTTGTGTTATTTTCATAATTATTATGAATTGCTATTACTGCGCATTATTTACAAGAAAAAGAATTAAAGGAATGCCAATTAAAAAGAATAGTAATTATTGACAGCCTATTCTCTTCCTCTGAGTTGAGAAAATCATCCTAAACAACCTAATTTTTCATTAAGAACAACAAAAATAACTTGTATTATTATTATTATTATCATTTGTCATTAAAAAACAGTAATTATTGAAGGCCTATTCTCTTACTTTGAGTTGTGGAGCCATGAACATAACAAACGGTATGAAAAAGTATTTTATTGCTTTCGAATCATCAATGTGACACAATATTTCATGGTTATTCACAAAACTACATTTAAAATTATGAGAAGAAGAGTGGACTATGTCTAACTCCTTACCCCAGTATGTATTAAAAATATTTGAATTTTTCATATTTTCTTTGATATTTGTTTAACTTTTCTTTTTATCCATTTCTACAGGTAATTGCTAGCATAAAGCATTCCAGCACAGAAACAAACACCTGTAACGATGTCTCTTCTAGCAGTTATCCTGTTACTCTTCAGTATTTTTAAAGCAATCTACAGCGGACCTGCACCTGTTGCTCCAGTAGTAGCTCAAATTCCACAGCCTTATGGATTCGGATACGAATTTGGAGACGGTTTAGGCATGACTCAACACCGCTCCGAGACCGCCGATGCAGCAGGTGTAGTTAGGGGACGCTATGGTTTCAGAGATCCCCAAGGGCTGTACCGAAATGTAGAGTACATTGCTGATGCGAATGGATACAGAGCTGTTGTTCGAAGCAACGAACCGGGAGCGGCCAGTCAGAATACTGCAGATGCCGTATTTCTTGTACAGCCACCACCACCAGCTGTGGTGGCGCAAGCACTGAGGCGTCCCGTAACAGTGGTAGCTGTTAGAAAATGAATTTATGATGTGAAATATTTGTAAGTGGTCAAAATGAAACATGGTTAAGGTATGGGACTGGTGTAAATAAATGGTGATTTTATTAAAAGTTGTTGTTGTCATTTATCATACATATATTTTTACTTCCATTAATTAAGAGTAACGAAAGGAATATTATACAAGATTTATAAAAGTATGTCGGAAAATTCTCCATAATAGTTATGACTAGTTTATGGCAAAATTATTGTTTTTATTTCTTTTTTCCAAGCTTGAAATTTTAAGAACCAGCCAGTTCAAAGCAGATGTAAAAGCATTCAATGCAGGAATCTGAAATTCATATGATGGTTCTTTTTACAGTTCTCTATTGAAATTCGACAATAAATGAAACGATCGATTTCTTGCCACGTATGTTAGCATCTTATATGTAAAGATCGTAGTATACAAGGTGATTATAATTAAAATTTCACTTTGAAATAGTCATAAAAGGAAAACTATTGGACCAAATGTTATCAAGCTTGGTAATGGTAATGCTGCACATAGAAAATAAACCGATGATTGAAAAAAGGATTATTTCCCATGGCTGAATCTTCACCATAAAATATAACTTTTAATTACACTGATGTTTCACATTGTCTGAAGTCAAAGACAGATCACTCAGATTTTCTGGAGATACTTTCGGAAAAACGCGGAAATTCGAAAGTATTTAGATATTTCTAATCTATAAGTATATAGATTAGAGTATCTAAATACTATTAATCTATCTATATCTATATCTATACTTATAATAAAGCTCAATGTGTGTGTGTGTGCGTGTGTGTGTGTGTGTGTTGGCGCTCTACAGGCCAGACAGTTGGACCTACAGCTACCAAATTTGGTACATGTATACCTTGAAGGTCGGGAATGTGCACCTCGGAGCCCTTTTTTTGAATTTTTAATTAGAATTTGAATTAATTAAAATTTAAGCGAAATTACGACGTTTTTCCGCTATAACTTCCGAAATTATTATCGGACAAACATGATTTTAACATCAATTTAAAGATAAAAAAATTAGTGGTATCAGTGTTTTAATGTATAACTCAAGCTTCTATTTCTAACGAATTTTTAAAGAAATATTTTAACCATGTTTTTTTTAGCACGTGACTGGATAAAATAAAACAATGCCGGAAGTTCAAATGAAAAAACAACAACTATCATCGTAAATCAAATCTTAAGAAATACAACTTTCAGCACGTGACTGGATAAAATAACATAAATATAAAATGTGATATCTTCTATAAAAATAAATGCAAGGCAAAGGATTCTAAGAAATCGTTTGCAATATTTATATCATTAATTCCATAAATTATCTTTATTTACAGTAAACATGATTGAATTTAGACAGGATATGCATTGAAATCCCGACTTATGGCATATTTCTATAATCGTTTGCAATATCTGTATCATTAATTCAATAATTTTTTCCCTTTTTCGCTTTCTTTAAAAACATATTTAACATTTTGGCAATATCACCGAAAAAACATTTTTAATATTTTGGAATCATCATTGATAAATTATTAGAGCATTAAACTCAAAAAGTTTTTCCGAATAAAGTTACCGACTCTTTAACTACTAATAACTGAATCTTTTAATTTTAACTATTTCTTAAATTTTGGCTAAAAAATATATGATTTAATTATAAATTTTAGAACGCATTACTCATGGCGAACCAGCTGGTCGCTAAAGGCGGCTAGTATGTATATAAGTAGAGAAAGGTTCCGTATTCTGTTCATACTTTTTAAAAATATGTCATCAACAAATATTTAAATATTTTTGTCTCATTTGGGGTTAAATCAAGATTCAAATTTTAGGAGAACTGACAGAAAATTAGAAAGATAAATAGCACAATGTATAAAATGGTTTAAAATTTCTATAACAGCTTGAGTTATATAAAAATTGAATTTATCAAAATTTGAAGCTCAAAAATATTTCGCTGAAGAAGTTATTTAAAGATAAAATTACAAAAATTATTTAATTGAAAATTTTAGTGAGAATTAATGCTGGCGAACCAGCTGGTCGCCAAATATCTAGGACAATGAGTAAATACGAAAAAAAAGACCTCTATCATCGGTAAATATAAAAGCAAAAGACAATTTATTGTCAAATTCACAAAATATTTCTGTTTCATATATAAAAAAGGATTTTTCTGCGTTTTAAAGAATGTGTTAATTGCAGTAGAGAAAAATATAAAAATTACTAAGGTAAAAAGTATAAAGAAATAAACAAATCAATGCATTAAATTTGTGTATGTTGAAAAATCCTGTAAGAAATATCACATACTTGACAGTGACTAAAGGATATCTATCTTCAATTTTATGAGTATTTCTTAATCAAATTAAAAAATGAAATAGTTTTAACTCTTAGATGTACTTGCTGATTAATGCAACCAGCTTTCAGAGTGAAAAATAAAACGCATTTCAAATTTTCAATCACTTATTTTTAAAACATGTTCATTCATTTTCTTATAAAAATATACGAATAAAGGCAACCAAATTTGTATGTGAATATTCCCGTGCAATTACAGTTGCCTTCTTTTTGTTGAGATATCTGTTAAGTCCGAAATTTATATAAATAACAAAAAAATGGCTGCATATATCAAATACTTTTTCTAAAGCCAACAAACGATTTAATTAATATATTACATATATAGAGGAACAGGCGAATAAAAATATAGTACATTAACATAAATAAATGGTGCTTGCCAAATTTTATACTCCAATATGAAATATATCTAAATCATTAATACTTTATCAATCTTATTTTTTTATTAAAACCTATTATTTTTCATGAAATTGATTAGTTGTTTATTAAAATAAATGTTCTAACAAAAGTTTTTGAAGTAAACAAATAAACCAATTTCATTTCTTATAGAAAATCAATTTCTGAATTCAAAATTTATTTCATTGATTGATAATCGTAAACTATATTTGTGATGAATGCAAGTGGTTAGTTTCATATTGATTCATTCTTGAAAGTGAAGTTAGAAATTATAACATTTAAGCAATAAATGAAGGCAATATACGTTAGTGACGAACAGATTCACATAATGCTACATGATTCATTTTTTGGGTCAGAGTCTTTTCGGCAATAAGTGTTCTCAATTTTTTCAAATTCGACTCCAAGATGGAATTTGAGATTACACTCGAGATGTAACGAATTGTCAATTAGTTTATCCAACAGATCTTCTTTGGAACGCCACAAAGGGAAACTCCAAGTGTGTTCGGCATTTTTTTCATTTAGCCATGTTGCATCAGAACCACAAAAAAACGACTTTGAACCGTCTTTGTCTTTGGCATACAGAGAACAATAAGCACGCTTGATTCTCTTTCCGTCGATCGGCGATATATCCACCACCAGTCTTTCCTTGACCACTGATAAAGCCATGTTCATGGAATGCTCATCTTTTGAAGCTGACTTTACCGACATCACTTTCTTGTCGCCAGGATTTAAATCTGGAAAATTTTCAATAATCCATTCGAATGACCTTTGGTCTGTTCCAATTAGACTTACAGCCACGCATCCTCCACTCCTAAAAGGATTTCCATCATTCTGGAATACTACACAACGTACAGTTAAGGTGTCATGCTCCAAATACAGGACAATTTTTTCTCTAGCTAAAAATTCTTGAGAACCACATCTCCCTCCTCTCTGGAAAGTATGTTCCGTTGTTTTCCAAGAAATTGGAGGCATACTCCAGGGGGCAGGAAATAATCTTTCTGAAGTTACGAAGGACAGCCCACAGTTTAACACAATATCTTCTGGATAATCGTCATCGGATTTTCTTACAAGATACAGAGCTGTGCATTTGCCGTTACCATCGCTATCGCCGTCGGGATATAAGTGCAAAACCCACTTGCTATTATGCAAACTTTCGATGACGAATGTGGGACTCGATAACAATTGGCCTTTCCTTGCTGGAAAATCTTCAAAATTTTTTATCTTCCAATCAATTTTGAACAACACTCCCTTATTTTCCATTGCCATTGCCGTAGAAGAAATATTCATTTTTTTCCCAAAAAAATATTGAAGAAAGTTCAGTCTATCTACGGATTGCTACGATCCTTAAAACGGAACTTTTAACAGCGGAAATGAAACTCCAAACGTCTAGTATTATACACATGCTCAGGGATTTTATCAAAAACGTTTATCAGTAACAAGCTTATCTTACTTGATATCGTTCCAATGTATGACTTTTGAACCTTCTAAAGTTACTTAAATTTTTTCAAATAATATCAGGTAGAATTTATCAATCAAATCAAAACCAGGAAATAAGGTTTAGAGCTATTTCAAACAATTTTTTTTTTGTAATTTTTATCAGCTTACTATGTACCACATGTCATATCTGTCTCGGAATTGAGAAACAGAAACAAAAATACCAAGAACGGTTATTGCTTACACATCAAAATTTTAAAAACAATGAAAATTAATGTATTGTTCTGTCATTTATCCATTGCCTTATTATCGTTTAATAGTTTTGTTACGGTATGCATATGAATAGTTTAAATTTTTAATTCAACTTTATAATCTTTGAAAAAAAATTCTTTATAATCTCGGAAAAATTTGAGAAAAAAGGGATTCTAAATTATATTTATTTGATTTTAAATATGTGAAATAAATTCATCATATAAAAATATGAGTAATTATAACTGTAATTATTAAGTTTTGTTAAACAAAAAGAATTATTATATATGTAAAGAATATATATAATTCTGAATTATATTTATTTAATTTTTATTGTATAAAATAACTTTATCAGATAAAAAAAATATGAATCAATCTAAGTACATTTATTTAATTTTTAGTAAATAAATTGAATGGCTAATATAAAGAATATATATGATGCTAAATTATATTTGTTTAGTTTTTAATGTAAGAAATGAATTCATTATATAAATAACATAATTCATTCTAATTGGAATTATTAAATTTTTAATCGATGAAGTGAATAGTTTATATAAAGAATACATATGATTAATTCCGATAGCAGATACGGTTTTCTCTGACACAAAGACCTTAAGTTCAAGAGTATGAAAGTGCAATGTTTATCTTAATTTTAGTAATAGAACAAAAGACGATCTCATTAACCTAATATTGCTTAATTAGATGTTCTGTTGTTATTAAAGATGAGAAAAGACTCTACATTTCACAATGATACAATTATTCTGCAATTTAATGAAGGAGTTTGAAAATATCTGACGAATTTATGATAATGATTAAAGCATCACAATTGTAATAATTAATCTCTATTAATAATAACGCTAAATGTTTGCGCATGCTAATGGTCTACAGATTATGCCATTTGATCTACAGTTACCAAATGTGGTATAATATATACTTTGGAATGAGGCGATTCTATTTTGGGGATTTTCATTAATTTTAAATTAAATTAATTAAAAGCTGTTCATCTTTGGAAACTACCGAAGACATGACTACACAAAACTTCAAAAAAAATGTCTTATTAATGATACCAATTAAGTAGAAGTAACAAAGATTTCATGTATATGAATATTGAAAAAAAAATTTGCCTAATATTTAACAGTAAATTACATTGTCACGCAGAATTTCAAATCGTTTTTATTGTTTCATAAAAAATTTAAAAACTTGTTCATCCACTAATGTTGAAAGCTAAGGATGAAGATTTCTGTTTAATATTAGTGTAGCTTACGAGAAGTAAAAAAAAGTGAAGTAGCAGTTCCGCGGATAATACATGAACCGGATATAACCAGAACCTTTAATATTGCTTTGATACTATGGGACTGATCTCTAGAAGGAAGGTTCACACACCATTAATGAAAATACCATCTGTAAGACGTGTAATTAATACAACTTTACTTCATTTGATAATTTGACATTTAAAATATTTCGCTGAAGAAATCGTCGTCATTAAGTTATGTCTAAGAGATTTAAATGAAATTTAATAATTCAATATCCTTAGCGCACTAGATGTTTACCAAAGGCGGTTAGCCTAAAATAAAATAATTCATGTCTGTTTTCCAGGACAGTACTCTCTATACGTGTATCTACTTTTCTTTATAAAGTATAATATGTTTATTTTTTATTATATATGTGTACTTTGTAATAGAATACTCTCTCTCTCTCACACACACATGCATATTATATATATATGTCTGTGTGTGTTTAATCACATCATAAATACATAAAAATTAAATATATTTTCTGAAACATACCATAAATGCTGAAAATCTGTGGGATCAATTTTCAATTCAAAGTTGGCTGATAAATCGAGATACGTTAGATCTTTCGCAACAATGGAAGCCAGCTCCAACTGATGCACTTTATTGCAGGCTAAATCAAGAACCTAGGAAATAGAAACCGTATTTTATCAGTATAACAATGGTATAATAGTTCTTGATAAAAACTGAACTGAATCAAATTTCAGAAAAACTTTTTAAAAAAATAGCGATTAGAAATGAAATGCTTTCTTTTTTTTCCCGAGAAGATGAAATAAAATCTCCTCCTTACCTGCAGATTATCGGATTCGCTGAATTTGGGAATGGAATCCAACTGATTAGAATGCAAATATAATTTCTCTAGATTGTGTGCTTTAGCAATTTGACTAGGGATGCTCTCCAAATCATTTCCAGATAGTGAAAGTGTTCGGAGAAAATGTAAGGCCTGAAAGAAACTAATTGAGGATATCTATTAGCTTTATTAAAAACGGAACGCTTATTAATTAATAAAAATAATTATTTTAATGCCATTGAAAAAAAAATGAATTTTGCCTGAAAATTATAAAAAGGAGAAAAAATAGAAAAATATATCAAAAACAAATAAGATAGTAAATTATTTAAAATCTAAAAATTGTTTTTTTTTTATTTTTAATCATTTTTATTTAATTTCTTTCATGCATGCAAAAAATGAAATTTTTTAATCTCTTCCTAAAGCGTTAGAGTTGTGAATTTCTGCACTGTTGTATCTTCTAGAAAATAATAAAATACTGTAAAATTTTGAGAGGTTAATTAAAAGTTAGTAAATTCATTTTAATTAGATTTTGATTCCGTATGAAGAGAACCATTTGACCACGAATTTGAAGAAAATTATTATTTAATGTCTTTCATGTATGCAAAAAAATGAAGTCTTTCAATAATTTCCTGAAATGTTAGAGTTGTGAAATTCTGAATTGTCGTATGTTCTAGAAGACAATATTTAAAAATTTTCAGAATTTAATGATGAATTAGTTAGCTAATTTTAATTCCAAACGAACACTACCATCTGACAGCGAATTTGAAGAAGAAAAAGCAAGTTATAGGATTATATAATAATTATAAGACAGATTAAAAATTTAAATGTTAAAAAAATAATATAACACATTTAAAAAGTAAAAAGAAATAATTTATGAGTGTAAAAATAAGGATATCGAAACCAAAGCATAATCATGTAAGACTCTGAAATGAAATCATATGAAGAAATTGGGACAGTAAATATTCGAAAATATTCATCGTAATTTAAAATGCATTATGAACATGATTAATTTTCAAATTTTTTTTGAATAATTCTATCAGCTAGGTATGTTCTTTTGCATTGTTCGGGTTCGGATCGTTTTCGTTGTAGAAGTTCCAACAAAATCATGCTATCTACTGTATGAAAAAAGACAGCACTTAAAAAACATAGAAACTATCTAATTTTCTTCTCGATGGCGTCCAAATCGCGGTTAATAAATAACTTAGGAAGGACGGTGATTATTTTTATAACTTCCGTCGTGTCTGCGTAACCAAAAATGGAATTTGTGAATAAAGTTAAAAATATTTAATATTTCCATTCAATGATAATGTAGTACTGATTACATGAAAAGAAAAAAAAATGTTTTTAAATCAAATTTTACTGCCCTTTTAATCAATGAAAGTTAATATGCTTATAATACAAAAATAAATAAGAGATCATTTTTGTCTTCGGCAATATATTTCAATTTAAAAAGGTTATTCGATATTTCAATCGAATAAACTTAAAGGGGAAATTAATTACGAAATTAATAATAAAGTGAATTTTTTTTAAGTATTATAAGAAAAGTTTATTAATAACGAGCTGAAAAATAATAAAAAGCGATGGAAGAAGAATCTAAAGGTAACACTAAAGTGAAAAAGAATAGAGAAATAATATCAGAAGAGCCTGAAGATAATAATGAAACGAAAAAGAATAAAAAACTATATAAGAGGAATTCAAAGTCAATAACGAAGTGAAAACCGAATAAAAAACGATATAAGAAGAATCTAAAGTTAAATTGAAATGAATTAAAAAAGAATAGAAGAACAATAGCAAAAGAATCTTAAATTAATAATGAATTGAAAAGGAATAAGAAACAATATAAGAAGAATCTGAAGTTAATAATAACAAAGCGAAAAATATTTTTTTTTTAAAAAGCGATATAAAAAAATTTGAAGTTAATAACAAAGTGAAAACGAATAAAAAACGATATAAGAAGAATCTGAAGTTAATAGTACAGCGAAAAAAACAAAATAAAAAAAACTGACATACGTAAGAAAAATCTGAAGTTACTGACAAAGCGAAAAAAAATTATATAAGAACAATCTGAAGTTAATAACAAATCGAGAAAAAAAACTATTAATTTGTAAACAACAATGCATTAGCTTCAATAATAACTAATAATCTGTATCTAATATTAGAATTAATTTTGATGAGGTAGTTTATATATTGCATTATCGAAATTAGTGCAATAATTATTTTATTATTTTTAAAAAAAACGGTAGTTTGTTCATAAAAAAAATATCTTGACGAAACATTGCATTCTCCGTTAAGAGATTATTTAAAACTTTCCTCATTCCTAATTTTAAAAAATCCTTCGAAACAAACGAGGAAAAAAAATATAAGGGTTTAACCTTTGAAACTCTAATGCTGGAGAAGATTAGGCACAAACGTGAAGCTATAAAAAGCACTTTACGATCCGTCAGTGAAAAAGAAAGTAGTTAAGCGAGATTTACCTAAATTCGAGTGACCCAAACAGCTAAAAAGATTAAAATATCCAGGTAAAAATAAAAACATCTTCGTAGCTTTCTTCTCGTATCTCGTTGTTACACAAATAACTTAAATACTTACAACAAAAAGATTGAAAATGTTTTGGAAGACTCCCAAATTTCAAAGCAGCCCATCCTAGTTATAGTTGTAAGATGAATATGCATTTTGCACTCTACTTTTCGCAAAATATAGCGTAAAAATTAATGAGACATAATTGATAACAATAACCTGTTCCTATTTCTTTCATTGAAAGTTTGAAGATTCTTAATACAAGGGAATGTACACTTTGTCGCTAAACTTGAATTGTGCTATTAATTTATTATATTAATTTTTAAAAATTTTTAGACTTTTTTTGTTTATTTTTAATAAAAATATGTTTGCCTGGCCACACGCCTGGTTATAATTTTACCTCAACTGAAATTTTTTTCATATAAATTCAAATTTTTTTCTGAGAATAAACAAAATGATATGACCATAATATATATTTGCAGGGGGAGTGTTCCCCGTCCTTTGAGATGTTAAATCAGTGTACAGAATTTGATCTATATAGATCTCTTTGCTTTGTAATTAACATGTTAAATTATATTCGAACAAATAATTAGAAAAATTTGTAAATTTTTATCAAATTTTAGAATCCAACCGAAGTGTTTTTGAGTTATCATTGTCTGAGACAAACTTAAGGATATACATTTTCCATTTAAAAAACATTAAATTTATTAATGCATATTTATATTATATTATATTATATATATAATTTCTGAAAAGTGTAACAAAGCATGTTCAGTGTTGGTTATTTCAAAAACACTCTTTATGGTGATAATCTAAGCAATTTGGAAGAATTAAAAGATACACCAACATGTGCTTAACATTCCTCATGATATACGAAGAGCTACTGTTAAGAATGCAGTAATGCGATTTAACTTACTTTCAGAAAATGGTGGACGCTTCCTCTTGCATACAGCCGACCACCCCGCTACCACTGAACGTAGCAGGATAATGGTGGACGCTGTATAGAATATGCTTTGTAACACGTTTTATAAACGGTTAAACATATTTTAAACCAATGTCATTCTCCTTTGTTTTGAGTGTCTGGTCTTTTTTTTTCTTTTTTGGTGGAATAGAAATTCCCTTGACCTTATTTAAACTATTATCAAGTTTGATAACATTTAGTCCAGTCGTTTTCCTTTTATGACCATTTCAAAATGCAATTTTAATTATAGCCACCCTGTATATATATGACCAGCAGAAACAAATTCGTCTTCATTATATGTAAAAATTTTTAATTTCACAATGTAAAAAGCTTAAAATGACTATATTTTCTACTAAATCGGATTAATTTCATTCTTCTGAACTTACCCATCTGGGAGCTCCTTAATATTGTTGTAAGCTAAGTGCAAACATTCTATTCTTGAGAGTTTGAGCAGATTGACGAGGTTCGTAAGGTCACTCAATTCATTTCCTGACAGTAGTAAAGTTTTCAGGTTGATTACAGAATCACAGGAGACTGGAAGCGATTTCAGGGCGTTGTAGGATAAGTTGAGCATTTCCAAACTGAAAATTATACATTGGGAAACATAAATACTTCTAATAAATGTAAGTAAAATAGTAAGAAGTAATAAATACAGAAACTTTTTTTGAATGGTGGAAAATGCTCATTATTAGTTATTTGCAAAAACTAATAGTGTCATGTATTTTGCTGTGTTAATGCTTTTCCATTAAAAGGGGAAATATATAATTCAGGGTGTCCATAAAAAAAAACAGTGGAGTTTTGATGCACTCAGATTTTTTAAAATTTAATCATAAAATTAGGTTTGTATATTATATATATATAACCTTAAAGGAGTGATTATCCTTTGCCTGAGATGGCTTACATCCTGAATTTCTGCAGCGTAAAACAAGACTCCCGACATGTACGCAGAAGAATAAGTCTAATGGAGTCAGATAAGGGCTTCTGGGAAGCCAAGAAATGTGGCCCTCCTTTCCGATGCTTGTTGTCGCATCGAGTGTCCAATGCTTCTCGTACTTGCAAACTAAATTGAAATGGTGCTCCATCTTGATGGAAGTAAATAGGACCCTTTCCAGCCTCAATATCAACTAACAAAGGGGGGGGGGGAGAAATACTCATCTGACATTTCACAGTTTTTTTACGTATAGCATGTTTGAAGCCCTCTGACGAACTGTCAGAGATTTAAGCCAAGCATGCAGTAGCTTCTAAGGGTGATGATCCCTGAGCATTCAAGGGAAGAGATTGCATTTCTAGCTGATATTAAGATTATACAGTCGTTAGTACAACCCTTTTTCACAATGGGGCTCTTCCGCACACCTCACAGACAGAACACAGGGTAGAGAGCAACCATATTCGAACCAGGAATCGAATCCGGTACGCCCAGATCATGCGGAAGACACGCTACCCCTAGGTCAGGTCGTCGACGCATTTCATAGTAAACATCAGCATTTAATTTTTTACAAAAAGAAAGGGACCTATAATGTTTATATACATAAGACTTCACCAGATATTGACTTTCGGGGAGTCATGTTGATGTTCCACGAACTCATGAAGTAGCTGTGAGCCTCAATTCTATAATTGTCTCGGTTCACAGTACAGCTTACATGAAAAGCGGCATCATAAGTAAAAATCATGAGTGCTTGTTACTTCAAGGTCAATGATGCACGATTCTACCTAGTTTTGAAAAAGCAAACTGAAATGGAGGTGTATAAAATTTGATGAGTTATTGATTTCTTCAAAATTAACTTATCTGACCAAAAACATACCGCTAACTTTATATCATTTTTTAAAACCCCGTAATTCTTTTACGGACATGATGTACTTAGGATTTTCATAATAAATAAACTATTTAGTTAGTATTCCTTGGGGCTTTGAAACATTATATTGGTCTCTTAATTTTTTTTTTTTTTCAATTCTTCAAATTTTCTTTCGAAAATGAAAAATTGAATGCTATACATAAAAAGAAAAACTTACCATGGCAATGCCCAGAAGAAATTAAACGGTAGTTTCTCAAATTTGTTATATTGCAAGGAAAGTGATTTCATATGGCACTGGGTGAGAAAATCGGGAAGTTTGACCAAGAAATTGTGATTCAACCGAAGGTCCATAAGATTGCAACAAGAAAAAATCCTGTTTAAAAAAAAAGTCATAGATTATTCAAACTAATAGTTCAAGATGGAGCATGAAAAAATCGGTATATATCAGGAATCAGGACTCATTTGGAAAATTTTTTACCAAACAGTGATAGGAATTTCGGAAATGGTTGACTGGAAAAATTAAAATTTTAAATATTTTAAAAAATTAAAATATTTAAAAAATATATTGAAATCTTTTTTGCTTTGTACTGCTGAGAGAATATAATGTTTTACAAGATGTTGAGAGCTTAGAGAATATGAGATGTTGAGAAGCATTATGCTCTGCTAAATATATCGTATTAATTGACCATATGTAACTTTTCTTTTTATTAATAGTGTTTTAAAATATTTTTTATTTATATTACTATCTTATTTTTTACTTTTATTGTATAAATTAAACTCAATGGCATGACAATACTATGTAAGTTAAGATCTAAAGTGCCCATATCCATTTTCTTGACCGAGGACCCTAGGGTGGACGCATATGTCCCGTTAGGTGGTCAACCAAATAGTTTCAGGTTTTCAATTTATCGGTCCATTGAATGGATGAAAGGCTGATTCGACTTTGTTCAGCTCGAGGATCGAACCTCGAACCTGTGCTTTGGGAGTACATCACTGGGCACTTTTATTGTATGATATCTTTTATATTTACTTATATTTTCCTTTATTTATTTATTTTATTACTATAAGATCTATCTTATTTATTTATAATCTTATTATTCGGTTTCCTAGTATGTATTATGAAGCCACAATATTTTGATGTGTGGATCTCCAAAAATAAAAAACTGAGCAATTATGACATACACGGCATAGCCCAAGATTCTACTTTTATACAAAGATGTAGAGAATAAGTTAACGTTCTTAATAAAAAGTATACAAAAAAGTTTTAGCGTGGCCATTTTTGATAGTTTTGATCAGAAAATCAAATGCATGCACTCACCTATTTTTTTTATTAATTAACATTGAAGCTTATAGTTTAAATAATTTACACTAGGCTAACAATATCCATATTTACTGATAAGAAATAAATGAGATAAATCTTATCTTGTTATTCGGTTTCTCGATTATATTAAGAACCTACAAAACTGGTGAGAGAGATTTTGAAAATTAAAATCTGAACAATCGTGGCATTTACGTCATAATCCAAGGTTCGCACTTTTACTCAGAAATATAGAGAGTTTAGTTAAGTTATATTAACGTCCCGTTTAAAGCAACACGGGGACTAATTTGGGACGGACCTCGTAATTTTGAACCACGGTCAGAAGACGAGGACGACACCTGAAGTGGCACCCCCCCTCTCCACACCACACCAGCGGGAGGACGTTTGGGCCGACAGATTTAACGTGCAAGAGACCCCCTCATACGACGGATCTTCGATGGAATCGAGTCTCGAACCTGAAACCCTCCGGTTCCGAAGCCGAGACCTTACCACCAGGCCACCGCGGCCTCGGAAAATATAGAGAGATAATATTCATAATACAGAGTATACGAAAAGTTTCAGGAAGACTATTTCCACTGCTTTGTTAGGAAAAGTTAATGTATAGAGCAACTGCTGAAAATCAAATATAATCCTATTACGTGGAATGCACCACCTGAGTTTTATTAAGCATCGGATTAAAATATTATGAATCCCCTTAATTGTATAAGATGATGCTTATACAATTAAGGCTTTTATAATTTGAATTCGATATCATCAATATTATTCATATATATATATATATATATATATATATCAGTATACTGAAAAAATACTGACATATAATATTCATATGTATCAGTATTTTTCATATATATCCTCAGTATGTATTGATAATCGATATCATCATATCAATATATCTTGATAACTATTATAGAAATTGATAATTATGAATTGAAAAAAATAATAGTTAAGATTATCAATGTGATAATTTTGTGTAAGGTGATTATTTCTTTTTATAAGAAGTAATGCAGAACAGTTTTCAGAGTTTTAAATTTAAGTTATAGCAATGTAATAACTTCATAAATTGAATCTTACAAATTAATTAAGTATGCTTACAAAAAATAATTTAAAAAGAAATATTATTTTTTCACATTTTTGGGAGGAGTAAAGATCAAATTGCCTGTATTACATTGCACAAAATTTGTCTACACATTTTATTATTTATTATTAGCACCGAATTCTAAAAAAGTATTGAGTACGACTTATATTCACACTTAATTTGGACTATCATTTAAATGTAATAAGTTTTAAAATATCCAAAAAAAAATCTTATAACTTTAAACATTCTACTACATAGAATACTTGGTAGAATGCAAGCATTCAGACCTCTACAAGAAAAAATTATTCATATTTTTTCTTTTATCTCGTAAGCGTGCGTATTTAATTTGTAGAATGTTTGTTTATTTAATTTATAAAACTGTCATATTGTGGTATTTTGAAATTTAAAACTTTAAAAGTGGTTCTGTGCTGTTTCTTATAAAAGGAAATAAAAATGTAACAACAAAATTTCTAAAAATTTGTTTAACTAATTTTCAAATATCCTAATAAAGCATTGACAAAAATATTTTTGACACTATTGATGTTTTTTTCTAATGGCACTGGCCATGGACAAGCCGATAATGAAGTCAGCAATTTTAAGTCGTGGGGTCATCTCTTGTTTCAGTTGTCCCAACTAGGATGAAGAGTACATCTTACTATACTCTGAAGAGTATTAGCTACTCACTCATCACATTCGCTTGCAAAACCCCTAACCCCTTTCTTACAGAGAGACACATTTCACAGGTAGAACAGGTATTCGCTAGCACAACTCCTTTTCACAATGGGGCTCTTTCGCACACCTCACAGACAGAATACAGGGTAGAGAGCAACCATGCCCGAACGTAGGACGCCCAGATCTAAGGGAAGACGTGATACCCCTATATCAGGGCGCCGGCTTGACACTATTACTTCTCATATAACTAACGCATACACAAACTAAGATGAAAATAAAACATATTAGAATTTTTCAATAGCTGTTTTAATTAGCAAATATCAAAATAATCAAATTAATAAATTGTTGTTTTATATAAGCTAAGAGCTAATTACTTCTTTTCATTTGGCAATACGTAATTTTGAATCATCTTCTGTAGTAGTAAAATTGTTCAAGAAATTTTAATATATTAGAAATCGAGATATTTATACAAAATCGTGTTTTTCTAAAATACATTGAAGCTATAATCTATGCACACAAAAGAAAAGGTAAGGGGTCAACATAAATTTAAAAAAATATTTTACTCTGCAGGAATATGAGACAGATGATTGTGATTTGCAGATATCGTGTGCAATGATTTTGCTTCTGTGATCCATTCGGGAAGAAGTTCAAACTTGTTGCTGAAAAAAAGAAGATATATAAAAGTTTCTTTCCTGAAAATAGCATTTTAAGTATTCTATAGGATTTAACAAAAACCATATAAGTTTTATATGCATTACGTATTTCTGAAAACTAAATATTTTATGTTACAAATATTATATATTTTCTTAAACGCTTGTTTGCGACAACGCGGTTATACAAAATTTATTATTGCCTTTAATATTTCTATTTTTTGCTCCATTTTTATTTTACTGTGGCGAAGTGCACAAGTAGTATTGTAAATAAAAAAGTATACAAAAAAAGGCATTGTAATCATAAAAAAAAATGAATTCAAGATTTTGACGAATCTCCATCCTTCAGACCTATCTGAATCCAATTTGTTTTTAATTATGCCACCCTATTTGTGAACGCAACTCAAAAAACTATTTGAGCTAGAACAATAACATATGATATGTGGTAATTACTAAGTGTGATAATTTTTAAAAAAGCAATAGTGTAGATAATAAAAATTCGTATGTGATCTTGTGATCAAAATTATAGATCTATGTTGAATTTTAATTGAGTGCCCGTCTTTTAATTCATCTCGTTTACACTTTTTTAACTCATCGTCATTAACACTACAGGACCTTTTAGGTGAAAAATTCCATCCAAACATTTTAAAATTTTTAAAATCCATTGACATTTACAATTGTATTTAATTTTTTTTCTTCGGTTCAATCTTGACTTCAATATTGCATCATGGTAATGCGTTTTTAGCATCTTTGTTTCATTTACTCTTTTTAGCTTGGACGTGTTGGAACTTTTATTTTTGGTAATTATATATTGATAACTTTCTACTTTTATTTTTATCATGCGTATTTTTATAATTCGATCTATAACTATACCATTTGCTTGGCGCAGTATGAACAGATATAGTTATTGCGCCAAAAAACCCTAACTAACCTAACCTAACCTATGTTGAATTAAGGAATCAACGAGCAGAAAAGAAGGCAACCAAAATATAATTTTCTTGAATACATATTGTGCAGCACAAAAGATGCCATACTGCGCCAATACTCGTTGCTTAGTTTAGTGTTGTTATATTCACGTCCCGTTTTAAAACAACACTTGGACTACTGTGGGATGGACCTCGTAATTTTGAACCACGGTCAGATGATGACGACGACGACACCCGAGTTGATATCCCTCCTCTCCACAACACACCACATCAGCGGGAGGACGTTTGATCCGAATGGATTTAACGTGCACCAGACCCGCTTACAGACGGTTCATCGGTGGAATCGGATCTCGAAATTGAAACCCACCGGTTCCGAAGTCAAAACCTTACCACCAGGCCAACGCAGCACTGAAGAAAATAAAAGCTATTCTGTTAAAGCATACGAACTAATCGATAGGAGAGACTCTCGTGAGTTCGAAGTGCAATGAATAAATTAAAAGTATTTTTAAATATAACTTCACTTACTGAGAAATGTCTAGTTTCTCGAGATACAAAGGAACTTGCTTGCATGTGATTACTTCTAAGCCTATAATAGAAATAGCATTTGAATTAAGAGAATCAAAAGTATTTTGGAGAAGAAACTAAAAAAAAAATAGTATGAGTGATTTGAGACCATAGAAATTTTTATAACTTATGTCATCATTATCAGTATAGTGAAACTTAATTTTAATTATTCAGTAGTTTATTTTTCTTTTCATTGTTTCACTTTTTTATCTTGGTTTTTATCAAACTATTAAAATCGTATATTATTCTATTAAAAATGTATATTTTTTACAAGTATTTCGTTGTAAAACCAGACATAAAATCTTTAACGTCAACATTTTATCCGTCGTTTTCAAAGTCAAGCAGACACGCATTATAAATTTCATATTTTTAAAATATATATTTGAAAGTTTTATTTTATTTTAATACATGAATCTAAGCAGCGCTAGCTAAGATTTTCCAAATAAGTATTTTACAGAAAGAGGCCTACAAAATCTTACGAATTTTCAATAAGACATACCTATCAAAAACTAGAATACTATAAAACATTGAAATTAAAATTCAAACATAGTCCACTCATCAGAGAATTTAAAGGTCACTCTACTGTTTTTTTTATATAGTATAGACTATATAACAGTTTCTTTCATCCAGTACAAACTATATAACAGTTTCTGTCCTACAGTATAAACTATATCACAGTTTCGTCATATAGTATAGACTATATAACAGTTTCTGTTATAAAGTCTTCAAGCAGAATTTTGCGGCAGTCTTTCTTCTGAAGTATTATTTTCCTGACTTTTATACAATTAATAAGAAACGTATTCATTTAAAATTTCACCTTATTTGATAAGATTGTAAAATATGAATTTAATGTGATAAATCTAGCATAAATTATTGGCTGTAGAAATTAAAAACTACATATACTACTAAAAGTAAGTGAGGCAATCCTGCTTCAAAAATTATCCAAAAAAACAATTTTTTTAAAAAATTATCAGTTAATTTTTATGTTAAAGCAATTAACTATATTTAAAAATTATGAAATAGTATTCAAGGAAAATACACTTAGATATCAAAACATTATAAAGGGTGTCCTAAAATTAACGCTAAATTTGAATTCGTAACCATTTATACAGTAAAGTGTTGGCAACCCTATTAAAAGAGAACATTTGATAGCTGATAGTTTAATGTTAGTAAAAATGTAACGTTGCACGATATAACAACGTTCTACCTAGATATTTTAATTAAATAAAAAAAAGGAGAAAATAAGAAAAAAATTCTTTAAATTGTGATATTTCTATTGAATTCTAAAGTACACAGGATATCGTTATGTACGGAATAATATACAGGACAAATGGCTTCCACGGCTTTGCTGGCACGTAGGCACTATTTTTGCTTGTAGGCATAGACATTTGATTTCAAATAATCCCATAAAAAGAAATCCAATGTTGTTAAATTACACGAGCTAGAGTGTTAGTTAACAAATTTTAGAACTGCGATAGCTAGACTTTCATTATTTTTGAAATATTATTTAGCAATGAAAACATGTTATTCTATTATAAAATGCTCCATTTTTATTAACTCTAAATTAATAGCTGCTAAAACTTTACGAATGATTGGTGGCAAACATAAATTTTGCGTTAATTTTGGGAAACTCTTTAGATATGGACAGATAAATATATTTAGTTTCCTCATATTCATGATAGATTATTTAAGTATGACTTATATCATCCTATTCTGTCTTGAGTCTTAAAAATTTTACTCTATTTACTCAATTTAATCTATTTGCACGCATTCGATTACTCTCATTCATTTCTTACCTCGCTTACTTAAAGTACTTGGATTTGGTGCTACTATAAATTAAGTTAAAGAATCTATTTACTTTTAAGTTTACGTATACATTAGCAAATTTTTGTAATTCCATTCGACTCTTGTCAGAAAAAGTTCAGTTTGTTATTATCTTTGTTAACCAAAAATTTCATCGTTATCGATTTAATTCAGATCGCATTTAGGCTCAACAGTTCAGAAATTAAACTCGAAAACTATGAGACTGAAAACTATAATTTTATTTCACCCTAGAAACTCACTAATAAGTAAAATACTTCCAAAGTATCCTGAAAAAGGAAGTAACAAAAACTATGAGATAACAGCATAGTCCGAAACCAAACCCGAGATGCACCAGTTACGTGCTGAAAATTGATATGATTCTTTTTTATTCCATTTTCAAGCATGGTTCATCATTTTGAGTCAATTTCACACTTGACCGGTTCTCAGATTGCGCGACAAAACAACAAAGGCTAATGATTCATTCCAGATAAGAATCTTGGCGTACGATACCGTTTCCATCGGCCTGCAGAGTCCTCAGTCTGGATCCTTCCAGGTTCAGGGTCTTTAGGGCGTTCTGGCTGACGACGACGGATTCGAGCTTCTGGAGCTGCGACACCTCGAGATCATCGAGATCGTTGTGAGATATATCTAGATGAACGAGGTTCTGTAATGAGATAAAAAGGAAAGGTTTTAATTTAACGGTGAAATTTTCCTTGATTAGCAATGATTTTCTTCGAATTAAGAATTATTGATCATTATTAGCTTAATATATATGTACATGCGTGCGTCTATGTTTAATTAAAACCTTGAAAGACACTTTCATTGCTTTTCAGAGAGAATCACTGCATTTTTATAACAATAAAAATATTTATTCAATATAAAAGTCCTGAGTATTTTTTCAAACATTAGAAAAAATTTATTCAATATAGCAGTCCTAGGCATTTCTTTAATATATTTTTTGCTTTCAAATCATAAAAATAATGTTTATAAGTTGGTATACTTGTCTTATTAAACGCACAGGCGCATTCCACATGTTCTAGTGCACAAATCAGGCTTTCCACAAAAATAAATTGAAATTTATTCCAAAAGAAGTTTTCATATTTTCGGTCACTTTTCGGGATCTATAAAACTGCTGGTCTCAGTATTTTATCGCGTTCCGAAAGACTTGATAAAAATCATTAATGTTTTCAATATCCTTTTAAAGATACCTAAGTTTCCCTTTCCTAAGTCTACAAGTGTAAAAGAAATCCTTATCAAAATGTCATAGTAAAACCATCGAAGGGAAACATTTCTGTTTCTTTTGCTCTCGTGTTCACTTAGTAGACTATTTCTTGCCTCTTATCCTTTATTGGTAAATTATGCCTCTTGTACTGCAATAAATCGAATTTAAAGTTTCAAAAGATTTTCTCCTCGGTCACGCATCTGCTAAACTGTGTGTGTGTGTGTGTGTGTGTGTGTGTGTGTGTGTGTGTGTGTGT
>JAPMOQ010059908.1:3748677-3788720 GCA_026543055.1 Argiope trifasciata
TGTGTGTGTGTGTGTGTGTGTGTGTGTGTGTGTGTGTGTGTGTGTGTTAATGACTGATTCTGAAAGAATTCGGACACTTCTTGGGATAAAGTGACATTTCGCTTTTCTTACATTATAAAAGCGATAAAAATCCACCCTTATAGATTCATAAAAGAAATTTACAGAAATGCAAATTCCTTTTCTGCATTGTATCATAATGAAAATAAATAATTTCAAATGCGTGAACGATTTAAAAAAGTTTTTTTTTTAATTTTTTGATGTTTAAATTCGCTTTCTAAAGAAGAGAAAGATCAAAACTAAAGAAAATACTAAAAAAATACGACAAAAAAAGTGACTTTTTTTTATTAATAAGATTAAATTTATTCGACATAAAATGCCTAAGGCAACTCCTTAAATATGTCTTTTTGCTTTCAAATCATAAAAATAATGTGTTTAGGCTGGTATATAACCAGTAAATTGCATCAAGGGATGTGCATTATTATTATACTGCATTACCCCCAAGTTTTTTTATTGCGAAAATGTCACCTTCTGGTTTGGATGGATGGAAGTGAATTTTTTTAAATAAATAAAACCAGCGGGTGACCGAGCTCCGCTCGGAGAAAACAGGTATCGAAGCTAACTCGAAGATTTAAATTTTCAATTGTGATTTATCAAAACAATCCATACCATAAGAAAATTTGTAAAACCATTGGTGAAAAGATAACCGGTTAAAGTGCACCATTGTAAACTATTTTAAACAAAGTTAGAGTTTGGAAAGGGAACTATTCTATGGTAAAGATTGAAGTGTGTTGAAGTTCAATATTTTTGACAAATTTATTTAGAAAAACCAAACATATATACATACATAAGAAACATATTATAAACCTATAACAGCATAAACATAAAACTTTATTAGTTTGCCATATTGGCTATAGATGGCAGCACGTTACCGCTTGAAAATTTAAGTAGCCATTATGGCGAACTAATAAAGTTTGAAAATATCCTATCTGTAACTCCGAACTGCTCGACCGTAGCGCTTCAAAACCAGTGCCAATCGATTCCTCGTGGCCAAAAACCCCAGACCCCCAAGTTTACCGGAGTTTATTAATTCTGGGGCGATTTTCGACTTGGCAACCATTCCTCGTATTATAGTATTAGATAAAAGACCTATAATAAAATATAAATTCATTAAGTATAATGAAAAATTCATTCAAAGTGCTCTAAAGGGCAGATTGTGACGCTTAAAGCTACGCAGATTTGTCACTTACTCTCTTGTTTATTGTTCACCAAGAAACGTTTTCAGCATGGTAAACTAATAGAAATATTTAATCTATATAAAGAAAAATGAATATTTGTCTGTATGTCTCTTGTGCCTTCCTAAACCGCTCATCCAACAGCAATGAAACTTGGTCATCTTATTGTTTACACCTACGGGATGGTTTTAAGAATAGCGCAATTATTTAATTTTTTTTTTTTTAAATTACATCTTAAACGCATTTATTTACAAAGGATTAATCTCCAAATAACTCGCCGAGGAGACAATAGATTCTGTAGAAATGCTAAATCCAAGTTAAATACTTAGTAGCTATAGCACATTAATATCAAGCAAATCATTCTCAGAGATGACAACTTTATAACAGATTATGCGAGAAAGTTTTGGGGAGATCAACTTGAAAGTTTTAAATTTTAATTAAATTTTAGAGTTTTTTGGGAGTAACTACCAAAAATATTTTAGTACAAACAAAATTTGCAATATCTTAATTTTCAAAAATTATCTTTTCAACTGTATAAAAGAGTTCATGGTATACATATATTATCTATGATTAATGAATTTTAAAAGAAAATATATAGGGCCACGGTAGCCTGGTTGATAGAGCGTCAGTCTCGTAATCGAAAGGTAGCGAGTTCTGTCCTTGTCTCGGCCAAAGACCACAATGGTGGCTATTAATGGTTGGGGCACGTTAAATAGGTCGTGACTGCAAAGTCCTCCATGTTGCCATAACAAATGATACCTCTGGGGGTACTGAATCAGGAATGAGTCGGTCTCTGATTTGGATCTAAATTCTGACTTGTGGATGGATGAATAAGTGTATGAATGAGTTTGACTGCACCCTAAAATGTGTGTTTAATGTGTATTTGAGCAAAGTCGTACTTTCACCTTAATGGCGCTCGCTAACAACGAAAGGCGCACACTTCTGCCTTAATTCGAAAGAGCTACTTCTCATTCGACTTGGTATGACCAAATGGCGTTAGATAGAACATAAAAATATTTTAATCGCATTTTCTAAGATTAAATTTGAGAATTCTAAACGAATATGAAACGAATCACGAGATACACTAAATAGTTTCTGAAAGAACAGCAAGCATTACAATTCTAAAAGAATACACAAATGAAATGCTAAAACAAAGAAATGCAGGTCATCAAATGAAATAATATTATTGATCTACGTATGTGTCATCAAAATTACAGGGATCATTAAATTTCTTCCTATGCGTGGCATTTTCTTAATTGTTTTTAATTTTTTTTTCTCGCGAAAACCGATTGAATGTTTATGTGTTCAGTATGTTTACGCTTAGAACTATGCTGCTATTTAGACGCGGAAGCAGCAATTTGGGTCGAAGAACTCGAAATGCTACAAATCAAGCTAATTTTCAATCTTATCGAACTGTACAGCAATGTGAAGAGCGAAATGAAATTGAAAGGATTAGGATGTTACAATCACTTGCAACGAGTCGTTTTCAAGATGCTTTCAGTTACGATGTTTTAATTGACTACAGTTCCATCCAATGCGTTGATATTGGATCTATAAATTCAATTTGCTCATACTACAAGGCAATGAAATGCAAAAATGAAGCAAATGGATTGTGCTGCGCAAATGGCAAAGTGAAATTAATCCCACCGGTTTCACCATCAGAGTGACTGTACTCATTGGTTTCAGGAATTGGAACAGATTCGGTACATTTCCTTACAAATAATACGAAAATATAACAACTGCTTCCAAATAACTTCCTTTGGAGAAACAAATATTATAAGGGACAATTTTTTCTTGCCAACTTTTAAGGTAACAAGACTTACTTTATTATTTTTTTTTTACAAAATATAACTTTTGTTTAATTTGTATATACAAGGCCAAATATATCACAACGCAGGTTCGGTGCAGCCTGTGTCAAAAGAGGACTACGAATCTAATTTATTTCATGGGAAATACAACAGACGAAATTGGTCTGGGTTCTGCAAACAACAGTTCAATGAACAGGTCTGCTGCAATACAATTATAAATTTTGTTTAATCAACACAATTAGTTTATTATATTGTTTAAAACTGCACTGGATCTCATGCCACTTGAAAATTATAAAATTGTTATGAGAGCTGATAAAACTCCAGTAGGACGGCATGCAAGACGTTTCATTGCAGCCACATTGTTTGGAGGCAGTTGAACAGCGAATTCAGCGTTAAAATTATTACTGAATATTCAAAACAATGAAACAGAGACCTGCAACATTTCGAATAACTCAGCAGTGGCAAAGATTTTGCAGCAATGTAAGTTGATAGAATAATAGATAAGTAATAATAGAATAATAGTAAGTTCATAGATGAATGCACAATGTCACGTAAAAAGTCTTTAGAGGCATTGGACAGAGCTATGAATGATCTGCGAAACAATCAAAACTGATTCGGTGGAACGATTAATTTGTTAGCAGATTTTCGTCAAACATTACCACTGATTCCACGGTCAATACCAGCGGATAAACTCAACGACTGTTTAAAGTCTTTTATTTTTTTGAAAAACGTAAAAATACCAAATTTAAGCAAGAATATGCACGTCGAATTGCAAAATGATCAATATGGAGAAATATTTTCAAAACAATTCATTGACATTGATAATGGCAAAATCTCTTTAGACATTTCGACTGGCTACATTACATTTCCCGTTAATTTTTATCAGTTTACGAAATCAAAAATCCATCTCGTTGAAAGGGTTTTCCCAAATGTCGCTCAAAATTACAGGGATCATTTTTGGTTGAGCGAACGAGCTATATTTGCTGCCAAAAATAAGGATGAAAATGAAGATGCCGCTGGTGAGCCAAGATGATGTCGTCAATTATCTACCAATTCTTGAACTGTCTTGATTTGCGAAGATTACCGTCTCATAATCTTTAATTAAAAATATGATCGGGGATCATAATGTTGCGAAATATCAGTGAACCGCATCTATGTGACGGTACACAGCTAGCAGTCAAAATATTACCGAACAATGTGATCGAAGCAAACATTCGTAGGGGGAAATATAAGGGAGAGGATGTTTTGATACCCAGCGTACCAATGGTATCAGCTGACATATCATTTGAATTTAAACAACTGCAATTTCCAGTGTGGCTTGCTTTCGCTATGACCATGAATAAATTCCGGGACCAATCATTGAATATTTGTTGCATCAATCTCGAAAACCCATGATTCTAATGGACAGCTGTATGTTGCCTGTTTCAGCGTTGGAAAATTGTCAGCTTTATTTGTTTACGCGTCTAGTTATCAAACAAATTATATCGCGTACCATAAAGCATTACAATAAAAATATCACGTCATTACTGAAGAGTACGAAAGAGAAAACATATTTTTGTAAGTTATCGTCGTTTATAACTAAGACATTAAATGAATAATAAAAGTAATCACTTCGAAATTCGTTTTATTATTTTTTTTCTATTGAACTGCGCATGGCCAATAACTTTTGACAGAATGAAGTCTGTCGGGGGAGCTAGTTTTCAATGAAAATAATTTTTTTACTGTACAGCTTGGTTATAAATAAAGTTCCACTTTGAAATGGTCATAAAATGAAAACTACTGAATAGAATATTTTTAAAAAAGTAATTAAAAGGAAAGGTCATGGGAATTACTTTTCCTGCAAATAAAAAATTTCTCAAAAGTCACTACTAGGAGGGAAATGGAGATGTATGCACTGTTGTTAAGCAAAATAGGGCCTGAAGACATCGGTTTAAAATGTATTTAATCGTTTATTTTAAAGTTGTTACAAATCATGTTCAATGTGTGTTACCTCACAAGTATTATTTAGGTGATAATCCAAGCAATTTAGTGAAACTGAAAGATGCAATAAAGTGATATGTGCATAACATTCCTCCTCATATGCTAAGAGCTTCTGTTCAGAATGCCGTAATGTGATTTAAGCTGCTTTCAGTAAATGGTGGACGTCACATTGAACATGTTTTATAACACATTTCAGAAACGATTAAACACATTTTCATGTCATATTTTGCTTAACAATATTGCATATTCCGCAACTTCCCCCTGGTAGCGAGCTATTGACATTTTTTTTGCGGAAAGATATTCTCATGACCTTTTTTAAACGATTACCAAGTTTGATAATATTTGCTCCATTATTTTTCCTTTTATGACTGTTTCAAAGTGGAACTTTAATTATAATCACCCTGCATTTTGAACTGCTTGACATTAAATGCATCATTTGGTATTATTATATTTGTGGCCATTATTAATATGTTTAGTTATATTAACGTCCCGTTTTGAAGCAATACTAGAGCTGTTTTGGGACGGACCTCGTAATTATGAATCGCAGTCAGATGACGAGGACGACATCTAATGGGGCACCCACTTCTCCCAACTTGCACACCCCACCAGTGTGAGACATTTGACCCCAACGGATTTAACGTGCACCAGACCCGCTTACACGTCAATTCTTCGGTGGAATTGGGCCTCGAACCAGCAACCCTCCGGTTCCGAAGCCAAGATCTTATCACCAGGCCACCACAGTCCATATTAATATGTTTGAAGCTATGTAAATAAGTACATACTCCGCATTTATTATTAAGTTGTAATGAAGCTCGTATAACTTCTTTTTAGTTCATCACACCTACGCCATTGGGTGGATCGCAACACCTTGGAAATAGTTAGACGTAGTTCGTACATGGAAAAGTCCCCACCTCTGCTTACAATTAAGAATTTTAAAAAAATGTTTAAAAATAAAAAAAAACAAATAAATAAAACCTGAAACATTATCATACTCCGATGTTTCAGACAAGACTATCTCTTTTAAATTTTCCATACTATACTATATCTTTGAGCTACGATCCTAGTTGGTAGCTCCATGCACGCAGTCTCAAATGAACCAGAAACAATTTAATCGACAACCCTCAAGACCCACTTCGGGCGATATTGCCAGCGGGCCGTGTAAAAGCGAAAACGAATTCAGCATCAGGGATGATGCCAACAAGGATGATCATACACAGAATATACCATGTTCCGGGGAATTAGCATCCACCCCCGACCGTGAAAAGCGCTTATTATAGACTGGATATTACTCACAGGCACTTGTTGCGTGGGAATGCAGGCAGACCATCCCTTTAACCTTGGAAATTGCTGTGTATGAAGGAAATTCCTGCAGTGACTTCTTCCACAGACGGAAGCGATTCAGAATTAAATAAGGAAGCAGAATTTGAAGCGCCCGAAACGAAATGATGATATTCTGTTATACTCTAAGAAATACGTGGAATGCTCGTTTGTATAATTTTGGTTAAAGATGGAATAATTATTACCCTTAGGGTTAAATGCATTTTCTTGCAAACGCAGCATGGTATGGCATTTGGACACATGCACGAATGAATATGCAAATAAGGGTTAAAAAATTCGAACCAGCGAGTGTTAGAACATGTTTTTAGAAATGCAGAGATAGTGAAGAATGACGGATATAAACATTTTGTAGCCCCAGGGACATGCGGTTTATCTTTTAGTAAATGGTGAATTTAGTTTCACAAATCAAATACGTTTTTATCAAAAAGATAATCGAAGTTCATTTCAGTTTAAATTTGTATTTTAGTAAATTGGGAAAATATTTAAAATTTTAATTACTTTTTATTTATTTCTTTTTAGCGTTTATAACCATGGGAAAATATAGCTAAGATATACTAAAATTCTTGAAAATTAACCATAATTATTAGTTAATAATTTCTCTACTTATACATTAAACTAGTCCCCTTTGGCAACCTGCTTGATCACCAAGATTGTTAATTTTCTTAGGTTAAACCTAACATTATAAACATCGTTATATTATAAATTAAACTTCAAGAATTTATTAAAAGTAAAAAGAAACTTATAGAAATTAATTTGATATCATTACAAAGATATTACATTTACATTAATATAGATTATATTCAGTAATTAATAGATTTTTCCTTTTTAACAATGTTATTTAATTTTCTATCTGGCCAATGATATGTTTTTAATCGATATTTCTGCTCCCCCTCACTTCGTCACAGATCAAAGACGTTGAGGCCTATCGAATCTGTCGGTCTAGTCGGAAATGCGACAATGGCAACGGATCAAAGTTCTCATGTATATCCTGATTTCGGCACGTTTTGAGCTTAGCTTTACAATAAAGAGAAATAAGTTTGAATTTTCAAAGGGAACTCTTTCTTTGGAATAATTCGGTGAACATTTTGATGTAGGTCTATAAGTTTGATGTCAAGACCTCAAAATAAATTATATTTAGCTAGTTGGAATTTATCCTTCAAGTTATCGAGTAAACACATACAAAGATTTATAAATAAATAAACAGTTTGTCAACTGACGGTTTTTATCTAAAAGATATATTTCAAATATTATTCTAAATATAACGGGAATTTTTCTGTTCTTAAAATATTGTGTTCATCTATTTAGATATAGTGATCGTCTGACTATACCCTGTTTATTAGATTTCATCCTAAAACGCTTATGTTCTAGTGATCAAAACGTAGACCAAACTTCCTTCATATTGATAGTTTTGTTTTTGAATTTTTATGGTTATGCACCCATAGATAGAACAGATTCGCAGATTTTCAACCGATGAATTTGTACAGAAACTTGTTAAAAATTTACAACTGAAGTGCTTGCTGAAAAAAAGGATGTAGCTCCAACCTAGGTGAATTCGGAGTTACATGTACTATCAAGTGGTAAAATAAAAACTTGTTCGTTTGGTGCCATAAAGATGTAGCTCCAATCGTTGGCCCTCGATTGCACAAGCGCTGAAAAGTTTGTCTCATTAGTTTGTTGCAATACAGAGAAAGCTCCTAGAGCAACCACCAATTTCCCCCAAGGATCGTGCCTTCAGAAACATCGAAATATGAACAGGGAAAGCAGAAAGATCTTTTTTCTATCGTGTGAGTGTACTGGTACTATAGAGAAAGAGAAGACAAGGGAAAAGTTTGTTGTTTCTATAGTTCCCCAAGGAATGACTTTCTTAGTTGACTTATTAAAAGGTTTTTTCCTGAAAACTGTTCACATCACTTCTAATGGCCACAAAAGGGAAAGGTATTTTACAACGAAATCTAGAGCTTTTACTTATGAAAAATCCCAAATTAATACAGGAGACATATTATGTTGAGAGGATGGTGAAATTCTGAAACAAAACAGTAAGAATATTCAACATCCAAAACATTACTCCGTTTATCCAGCCATCTTACCCCCACTCCATTCCGCTTAAGAACCCAAAATAAAAACGTGTAATGGAACTAGCTCACAAATACGTCCCACTAAATGATATGTAGATCTACGAGGCTCTACAACTCGATGACGAAGCAGATGAGCCTGATGTTACAGAGGGGAAATGAGATATTTAATGGGAATATAACTTTTTGTTTTTAAAACCAAGTTGTGTATATATTTTGTTAGTTTACTTTAAATAATTAATAATATTATAGTAATATGCATTTTTTATGCAAAGTATCTCTCACAGAGGCAGACTATTTATTCAGTTGCAAGAAAAAGTTAGTGGCAACTTTCCAACATGTGCCACGTCACCTGAAAGCTATATTTTTGAGTGAAAATATTGTCATTATATGTAGGGATAATTAATAAGATAGGTCAAAAAATCTTCGCACAATTTGGAATTTAGAATTTTGAAACATTTTACACGGCTTTCTGCAAACTTGAATAATTGGAGCTACCTCTTCTTTACAGCAAATCTTTCAATTTTAGTGTGAAGATCATATACCAAACTTTCGTTAGATTTTTTTCTTTTGAGCTACAGCTATTACTTATTACTTTTGAATTACAATTATTATCACTTTTACTTTCTTATGATAAGAAACTTCTTCAAACCACTCAACAGGGTGGATTCTACAATCTAAAACTTTCAAATTTTAACATGATTAATAGATAGTAGGTGCTCATTAAAATTTTTTAAATTAGATTTGCATTTAAAATTTTCGAAAATTTTACAGTGTTTCTGAGAAGCTCCGATGCATACGTGTGCAGTAAGGTCATTTTTAAATTTAAGAGATCAGGGTTGTTTAAGTAAATTTTAGTTTCTAATTTCGATAAATTTTTAAAATTACTTTTCAGAATATTTTCCATCGATAGTCTTCATTGTTTTATTTCGGATTTTTACAAATGCGATTTTTAAGTATATTAAATATATTTTTGTGTGCAATTTATTGCTTCTCTATAAATAAGAGTACAATTTTAAAATAATATGGATCTAAACGAATCAATCTTGAAATAATATCATGCTAGTATATTTCATGCTACAGGTTCAAACATTTTTTAATTTTTATTATATTTAGAATCGATGAAAGGTCAAAATTCAGAAGAATTCAGTATCTTTATAATCGATTTGGAGTTCAATAACCAATTTGAATACTTACACTGTGACAAAATGCTGAGAATAGTGAAATTTCATCGATAAAGTACTTTGAACTTGCATTAATAAGAAATATAAATCGTCAATCCCTTTAAATCATGCGTGAGAAGCATTTAATCTTTTCAAATTAAGTTCTCTCAGTCATGGGAAATTTTAGAACATATTTTTTCACACACACCAGTTGAACCGTATCACCAGTCAAACGCAAGGTAAGTAGCAAGATAATATCTTCTGGTTTTTTTAATATGATTTTGATTCCGGCGAAAAGTTTTTCCTTTCCATTAAAGATGCATTCTTGTACTATGCTCACTACACAAGAAATAGAGAAAAAAATCTTGAAAATGCTATGTTTATATAAATAATCCGATTGTAGAGGCTGATTTACACGATCAATGTAGCTTTGAAAATGCACTGAGAAATGCTGTAACACTTCAGGCTCAATTTTCTTCAAAAATCTCTGATATAATATGTAAGAAACATTAACTTCCTGAAGGTTGACAGGACAAGCACTTAGGATTCATAAAAGACCTTCGAAACTTTCCATTTACTACTTCCTATTAATCGGGAGGTAAAGATATTACGGAGTTCAGTTATATTAACATTCTATTTTAAGACAAACTTAAGGGCAACTTTGGGACGGACCTTGTAAGGTTTGAGTCGGGGTCAGGTTTCGAGGATGACACCTGGACAAACGACCCCCCCCCCCTCTCCAGCCACACCACACCATACCAGCAGAAGGGCGTTCGGCCCCAACGGATTTAGCGTGTATCAGACCCACTTGCAGGACGGTTCATTGGTAGAATCGGGGTTCGAACCTGAAACTCTCCGGTAAAAAGTTTGAAACCTCTTTACCGGAGGTAACATTGACAAAACACTAAATCCCTGGTGGTAAGAAGTCAATATCCTACCACCAGGCAACCATGGCGACCAAATATAATGGTGGAAGTTTTAAAACTCGGAGAAGTAAATGGCTCCAGCTTTCAGAAAACTATAATCATTTGAAAACAGGAATTAAACTTTGATCAATTAATTAATTAAAGCTTCAGAAGCTCTGAATTTTTAAATGTCGAACAATAAGAGAAAAACTGCTTCGAATTCAAGTAGGAATGCTGCGAGTGCTCGAATACTCATCTTTTAGAGTCTCGCATATGAAAATTATGCGCTTCTTTGTGTTGTGAAAAAAGCCAGTACTTTTTATTAATTTAAATCGTTGCGTTTGTCAGTTATCGTGATTGCATTTGCATGAAAGTCTAAACTCATGGACGTTCACTATTTTGACAAATGTAGATCCAAAACAGATGCTTTTTTCTTTGTAGTTATCGTATTAAATTATACGCAGATGACAGGAAATTCATGCATATTTCCTCTAAATATATTTTGTTCAAAATTTGATTAAAATCTACAAGTTTCGAATGTAGCATACCAAATTTCATTAATCTAGTTCAATGCGTTTTTAGTTATCGTGTATAGAGATAGACCTAATTCTTTAAAAAAATGTATGGCTGAAGATGGAAAAAATGGAGCAAATATGAAGTTTGGAGATCTGTGACAATCTGGAGTTTCTGATTTTAGTCAATTACAATGCTTTTAATTCTTATATTTTTTTATACGAAGAAGTTGAAAGAAGAATTGAACTTGAAATTCATAACAATGTAGTATGAAAATAATCTGTTTCATTCGTTGATCTTCCTTATTTTAAAAAAAAATATATTCTTATTAATATCGGCGATAGCGTTTGTTTGAGAATAAAAATTCATTACAGTTAGAAAAAATAACTGTAATTCAATAAATTTTCTATTATAGAATGATAATTTTTTGACAAAGTTGTGTATCAATGATTTTAGTTCATCAAAATATACCAAAATCTCTATTCTGAAGAATCTCAAAATCTTGATTCGTACCTGAAGTATAAAGAAAGTGTAGTTGAAGTTTAATAAGCAAGATAACATTCTCAAGACTGAATGGTCACTTTTGTATTGCGGTCTTGCTATCTGGCTACTGACTCAAAGGTTGCAAGTTCGGGTCTCAGTATCACTAATAGCAAGATTGATGAGTTAGGACAATAAACAAATTGGAACTTTCGGGCAGCTGTTATGGTACCCTCTACTCGAAACAAAAATAAAATTGGGCGATAAATAATCAGCCAATAAATAAATAAAGCTGATAAATATTCAGCCAATGAATAAAAAAATGAAGCTGATAAATAATCAGTCAATGAAAATAGGGAAAGCGCATTAAATTCAACGACGAATTTATCACCATTAAACAGCTACAAAACATTGTTCTTCTCACCTTCGACTCACTGGAGGGGGAGTCTTGTAGTGGAAGCTTAATAAGCCAGATAACATTCTCAAGACTGAGTGGTCGCTTTTGTTTTGCGAACATATTATCTGGGTACGAACTCTAAAGTCGAGAATTCGATCCTATCTCCAATCGTTACAAAAATAATGCGATTTCCGAAACATTAACACTGAAATTTTGACAAAACGTCACGCTTCAAATGATAGTAAAAAAAAAGTAGTTTTGGGATTATATCAATCTATTTGTCTGTGAACATAATCACTCAAAAGCCTTTTGAATAAGTCGGATTAAATTTGCTGTGTGATGTATATTCCTAATAAATCTTGAATAATATCTATTCAGGGGAAGTCTCTCTGTATGTTTAAGTACATAGAGAACCAGTATCTACGGAACGTAATGATACAGAAAGATGAAATCTAGTACACAGGTTGAACAATTAAAATGTAGAATACTAACGAATTCTGAAACAAATCTGTCAAAGGTTTGACCAGTTGTTGGTCTGTACTTTCCTATGCCTGTAAACATAGTAATTCATAAACACAATGACTTTATTCTATGAAATTCGGTATGTGATCTTGCATCTACGTGTCACATAACAGTTTCACTCCCTCTGAAAAAAAAACGCCATCCAAAAGATAAGTTCGCTCGATATATTTAATAAAAATACTAAATCTGCTAAATATCTACATTCCATATCTCTGTTAATTCTCTTCAGGATTTTACCGAAGGTCACTATCACATCCGAACACATCTTTGAGAAGAAAGTATGAAAGAAAGTTTTAGGATATCACATCTGCTGACCCACTCACTAAAAATGCCTATTTAGTATGATGTCTAGTTCGATTTAATGAAAATTGTTGGTTTATTCTGATTATCATAGTTTCTTTAGACGATTCAGAACTTTTTCAAGGCGATAAACAAGTATGAATAGATATTTAAAAATTCATAAATATAATGAATTAAATCAATTAATTTTAGTTAATGACCTCAAGAATACAACTGTATTTCCATGTCAAATTTTGGTTCCAATCGACCAGGGAAACGGTTCTAAAATATATTCAGGTATTGCAATCAGTAAAAATGCTACATTCTCGCCAAAGTTCTGTATTTCTTAACTATTTCTCAGTATATCATTGTATCCGAGGTCTTATCCAATGCGCAAAATTTTATATGAGTGATGGGAACCTTTACTAGATAATGCGAGAAAAGATTTCAAGGAGACCGCTTCTATTGGTTTTTATTTAAAATTTTAATGAAAACTTTGAAAATCTTCAAAATCAAGATTTAGTACTGTATGCCAAATAGTCTGTCTTGCAGAATGTTTTGAACATTTTTACAACATGCGCCTCGTATGATATATTATTTAATTTAAATATAATATCCAACATGTGATTGTATCTGCACAAATGATACCATTTGTGCTTTGAATGATGAAAATTTGAAAAATTGTGTTTCAAAATATTTTGAAAAACGTATACTAAAAGAATATGTCACTTTATTGCAAAAGTGCATTTCATGATTGATATAGTTTCAATTATTAACAGAAAAAAGTAGAAATATATTTATTAAAAATGAAATGTTAAAATTTTTGCTGAAGACTTAATTGGGAAAGTTCTGTGCTATAGATACTGTATGTTTCTTTCGAACTACAAGTTACTTAAAACTTTTTTAATAAAACAATTCATCTTGGGTTTAACATGTTACAGGTATCCGGTACATGGAGTCACTTCATTTCACAGTCGAAGTATCCTCACGCAGACCATATGGCTCCTTGAAATATAAAACCACTCGGAAGAATATCTGCAATGCTAAAGTCTACATATAAGGTTTCTATTCTTCCACATTCTCAGACGTCCTGGTTCAAATATATCATCATTATTTAGGAAACGAATAAAAATTGGATCAAAGATAAAATAAATAAAATAGTTTTTGTAGAAATTAGCGAAATTTAAGGAATTCTTCCGAGTTATATTAATATTTCTAATACTAAAAAATATTGCGAAGGTAAAAAAAAAAAAAAAAAAAAAACCCCTTAATATTTTGTTTAAATTTTATCTCAGACGTTTCCGGATACATGTATTATATTTAGTCTATTATATTTATTTTACCGTCTATTATTCTGATTAAGATGACTCAAAAACGCACCAACCATCAGACATGGCTTGAGGTCTTTTTTTAAAATCAAATTTCAAGATTTCTATCATATTTTTGCACGGAATCCATAAATGGAAAATGTGTATAATCGCTGGTGTCGTGTAAACATTATAACTCAAAATGAAATTGGTTATAAGGATAAAATTAAGTACGTAGACTTTCATTAGAATTAAAAATCTATGACAGATTTTGGACAAAAATGAGTTGTTTTTAAAAAAGAAGGGTAATTTCGGGTATCTTTCTTTCCAAGAATGAAAAGGAAGATACCCGAAAATGTATTCTCAGTTTTTTTCTCTGTACGATAAAACATATAATACGCTATATTATGTTAATGTGAGGAAAATTGAAAGGAAAATGCTCTCTCGATTAAGCAGTATACAAAAAGCAAATCTTCTAGTCGTCACGAAACTTTATTTCAATATTTTTGATCATTTTTTAGTCTGCCTGAAAAAAGAAAAAAAAAAATGATAGACAGATGCGTACTAATGTGCAATCAAAGAATTTCTATCTCATTAGATACCTAAGTGCCACAAAACCGCAATGAACAAAGGACCCCCCCCCCTCTCCTAATCTTTTTACTATTTTAACAAGATCAAATGGGATTGGTCACAATAACCTCTACATTAGATTATATCAAATGCTACAATGTCACTTTAATCAAAAGCAGAACAACTTTTTTAAAAATCAAAGCAACATTGTAGCTCCTTTTCCCCATGGCTTTTTGCCTTTAAATCATGTATTTGGCTTTAAAAAAATTGGGCTGCAAACAAATCTCAATTTTAAATGATATGTACAGGTATAGAACAAAATAATAGGAACACCCATTTAAAAAGGAGTCCTCTTCGACCATGCAATAATTTTCCTTGTATGGCAACAGTATTCCACCTAGTGCCGGCGAATGGGAAGATATCAGTCAAACATTTGGCTGAGTGAGAGTTGCATGAGAAAATTAAATACGTAGCAAAGTGTGATAATGTCCAAAGTCTTGGACATGAAAAAAAGCATAATAAAGACGCTCGCCTCGCTGGAGGGTCCATGTCCAGAACAGCCAACTTAGTGGGTGTTTCAAGGTCCACTATGTCAAGAGTTATGACAGCCTACAAAAACTTGGGTAGGGGGTCTTCTACAGAGCACACCAGTGGACAAAAGCAGAAGCTGAAGGGTCACGATAGATGAGTGTAAAAGAAGATAGTCGCCCAAAATCGCAAGACTACACTACAGCAGATAATGTCAAATATCCACCTTCATAAATCTCGAATCCATGAAAACTATTCAACGAGAGTTGCATGCTGCGAGCATTCATAGCAGGGTAGCTTTTCCAAAGCTTTTAGCTTCGGTCCGGAATACTATTAACAGATAACAGTGGTGCCGAGATCACTTAAAGTGGACACAACTTAAAGGGGAACAAGTCATCAGGTCTGATGAATCCTCATTTACATTATTCCTGACCACTGGACGTGTTATTCATTTGGTGAACACCGGCAGAAGCATTTCATATTGTCTACTTGTATCCAACTGTGAAACATGGAGCGGGATCCTTCTCATTCCGGGAGAACGTCCTGTGTAAACACCCTTGTTCACACGTCTTGCTGTGTAGAAACATGGTTACATGAGCATGGTGATGAATTGGAATATCTAACCTGGAGTGCTCAGTCCCCTGATCTCAATATTTTTTATCCTTCGTGGGGTTCTTTAGAGAACTAATTCCGTGTTCGGTTTTCTTCTCCCCGCACACTATATGAACTCAAAACAGCCCTGCACTGAGGAATGGGTGCGAATTCCGATGAACTTTGTTCAAGACCTTTATTTATTAGTTCCATGTCAAATACAAGTACTTCGTCTTTCAGACCAAGGATGGCCCAACCCCATACGAATTAAACATTTTCATTTCTTCACATGTGTTCCTATTATTTTGTCCCATACCTGTAGGTATACCAAGGCTGCCTTGAGCAAAAGAACATACCCTCCCACCATAATCTTTCATCTTTAACGCATGGGTCCTATACATGGGCTCATGTTTTTCAACCATGAAAGAAAAATGGGTAAATCAAAACAACCTGTACCTCAGGAGAAACCTAAATACTCCAATTTTACTTTGATCAAAAGAAATATTGCCTTTCTTCATAACTTTTAACATTAATTCGGAGATTTTGTTTAATTACATTGAAATATCTTGGAGGCATAATAACTTTCTAATTCCTGTGAGATATTTTGCTTGCGTATGGAAATTCTGTTTCGATCTTGAGAAAATTTTACACAATATCTTAGCAGACAATACTTTATAATAATTGTGCTGCAATTTGAAACTCATTTTGATAATAACAGAAATTAAGTCATTAAGAATATAAATTCAAATTTTAAAGGTATTGTTTTATTCTATGTAAGATCTACAGTTACTGATGCATAAAATTATAATAATTATTATCAGGATAAATGTCTATTTCTGCTTATTGCAGACAACATCATACCATGGTAACGATATTTATATATAAAAGATTAATAGGGATCCTTATGTAAGATTACAGATGCGACCTTATCAAGAATTAAAATTCAATCTTGTTGCCAGTTTCAGAAATATATTATTAAAAGCAGCCGACACACATTTAAGAGTTCGATATACCTTTAATGGGCAAGTCAGACTTATTGTTTGAAATGGATATCCTATTGGGGCCGCACAAAATGATATTTGGGAAAATTAAATTTTATTTTTATCTGAGGATGGAACGTTCATTATTTTTGAAGTTCGCATCACGTCGCGAAAGATATTCGTCGGAACGCTTCTGTCGCGGAGCAGAAACAATGCTTCATCAAGCACCGGATGCATGACTCAATGCGCGCGCAAAGCCAAACGATAGTTTTACAAAGCCAGATCGTTTTCAATTTCCTGTTCGCTCTTCAGCAAACTTGCAGCTAAAAAAAAAAGAAAAAAAAAGCAAATAGTCTCCAATTTCTTTTGTTTTAGTTAGCTGTTTTTTTTTTTTTTTTTTTTTTTTTTGAAGATACAAAATCCGGTTCTTAATTTTAAAAGTTACCTTCGTAATCAAGACTGTTTTATTTCGGCATGAATTATGTTGCCCAAATATTATGGAAGTTTAATTGAAATCATCGTCAACTAGCATTGCTTTTTTTAATTCCCGAAGAACTTCGAATGACAATTTGTTGCATCTGCTTTGAGTTTACGGAGACTTGTTCCAGTTGTTTGACCTGGGTTCTTTCGATGTTCCAGTGCTCTTTAGATGAGTTTTTAACTGTTAAAATAATTTTTTTTATTTACTTGAAATGATAGAATAAAAATGAGTAAGGTAGGGTATAAAAGATTTCTTTTAGAAACTCTTTTTACCTACCTTAATATGCCTATACTTTATAAACTTGAAATAAAAAGGGTTTCTATTAGAAAGGTTCCCTTTTTACTTTCACTTACTCCCTTTTTACTGTTTACTTTTTCTCTCTTAGAAAAAGAGTTTCTATTAGAAGCTTTTTTTTTTACTTTCTTGTTTATGAAATATATAAAAAGTAAGAATTGTAATAATCCAATGATTCGAACTTGAGATTTTGCCAAATCTCCACATTTTAGATTTCTCGAATAAAAATAAATAAATAAATAAGCCACATTTTGAAATAATGTCTGTCTGTGTGTGAACACTGAAATACAAAAGCACTATGAACTAGACTGATGAAATTTGCTATGGATCTTTAACCCAATTCATTGATATCTTATTAATTTTGACAGGAGACCCATTCCAAAAAAATACATATGATTGTACGGCTATCCAAATACAAGTGAATAAGATAAATAAAAAACGTTAATGGTAGACCAATAAAATTTGCTATCCATGTATAGCGTCTAAAACTAAGATTCATATTAAAATTTGAGCTAAATCCCCTGAAGGGTTCACCCACTGTCGGTCCGTACTTTCATATGCTTAGACGCGTGATATGACTAAAATACGACAATTTAGATAAATAAAATTTGCTAAAAATGTTAGCAATTATTGTGTAGATTTTGCTTTTTTTGCATCAGACAGGTAAAATTTTTAAACTAAAATCTATTACAGGGTTGATCATATGGCAAACTGAACTCTTGCATTCATGCCGACACGATAACTCAAAAATGCATCAATATAAATAATTGAATTTGATGTGTGATCTTGGTGTTTAGAATTGTATTAAATTTTGATTTCAATTGATTGGAAAATAAAGGGCATCCAAAATATGTATTCGCTTTTCTATGCAGTATAAAATTCTCATTTACAGAAATCAGAAAACAAGAATATGGCCTTGCCCAGGATCTCAAATGGCTTAAGAAAAATGTAGAATTAGCTTTATTAAAGAATATGCTTGAATGTTTCAACTGATACTTCTGTTTATTTTCTATGCAGTATTTATTTATTTATTTGTTTTATTTCTGATAAATGTTTATCAGACTATATTAGAAGATTATACGAAGAACATAGACAAGTATCTGAAACTATTAGGAGAGGTCAGATGATGCTGAAATTGTTTTTGGTTCACAATACAACCCAATTGTGTGTTAGATTATTGGTGAGAATAATTCAAAACGTTACGCGTTAAAATCGTCAATATACCTGTCACTTCATTAAACTGCATGTTCATAAGCTTTGAGACTAACTTGCAATTCACGGCAAATTTCATTTGAGATGCATAACCTTTAATATAATAATACTACATCATAACAATGATAAGTAATATCAAAGGATGTAATAAGAATGCTTTCCCACCCAGCAGTAATCATTGATTCTGAAAGGGTAAAGAATTTCTGAGAGTTGACGTTATTATTTCCTTTCATCATCGATTAAAGTTTGAAAAAGCAATATAAGGGCAATAATATTTTGTCTCCTTGGTGCCGTATAGAATATTCGCCCAGGACATTTCTACCCCTCGCATTGTTGAAAATAATGTTTTTAATTATAGTGGATAAACCTTGCATCATGAATCAAAATAGCAATTAATCACCGATAGGGATGTCAATAATATGGGATAAGAATCAATAAATGATAGGGATGCCATGAATAGATGATAACAGTCATAAGCAATAGGGATGCCAATAAGGTATTATAATCAATAATCGGCAAGAATACTAATAATATGAGATAAGCGCAAGATATGTCAGTGATAAAGGCTAGAAATTAATAATCGATGGGGATGCCAATAACAGGTATGACAATCAATAAGCGCTAGAGATACCAATAATAAAAGCTAATAATCAGTAATCGACGGGAATGCTATTAACAGGATGTAACAATCAATGATTGATAAGGATGACAATAACAGGGGATAACAGTCAATAATCGATGGGAATGCCAATAACAGAGAATAGGTGGTGAAGTGTAATTAAATATGGGAAGAACCATGGTTTTACGTCAAAAAGCAAACACAAATCTGAGAATATAAAAAGGAGGCACTACTTTTGCTACTAAGAAAAGGCGAAGGCAATTCTGCTTTAGTATTTATCTAAAAAATATTATAAGGTGGAATAGGAATGGAGAATCATCTATTAGTCAAAGTTGTCCTGTTGTAAATTGTACTTTATTTGACTAGTTGAATGTCTCAAGTGGCAAAAGTTGCATTCTGAAATTTGAATTTTATCATCATGATTTAGGGATAAAAACTTTTCTCCGTCTACATACAAAGCGATTAGATTAGAATAACTATTAGAACAGTCTATAAGAATTAAATTTTCTATGCTGATGGCAGCATGTACAATCGAAATTTATTGTAGTGTCTAAGTTTTTAAAATTACATAAATACGAGCACTTTGATTCTAATTAACATGTGCACCATATATGGTTTAACGACTTTGTGTGAAATTAGTTTAGTAAAATTTATATTCACAACTTTTTGCATTCAACAAATATTAACCATAAACTTACCACTAGTTGAGACAAATCTAAGGATCCCGATAATCTGTTCCATGCAAGTCTGAGTTCTTTTAATCTAGAGGCAGCTCCGTCTGGTAAAGGATCTAAGAAGGAAATTCGGTTCCTTTGTAGATTCAGAATCTCTAAACACTGCAGGTTCCATATCGAGCTTGGAATCTTCTCCAGGTGGTTGTTCGACACTGTCAGTGATGTGAGTGACACAAGAGAAGACCAGTCTTGGGGTAGACTCCGAATGTGATTAAAGTCACAGTGGAAGCGTTTCAACCTGAAATTTACATGGAAAATATGAATTCTAAATATTTTCATGATTTAAGATAACATGTAATAAAGGTGAATATTTATATCTGCAAATGTATACGCAAGTGAAATGCTTGTCATAAATTTAAGAAGTAGCAATCATTTAAGAATCAATAAATTAAGAAGCAAGCATCATTTAAGAAACGAAAATAATTACAGGATATACGGTCAACAGTTTCTTAGAACTGATAAACTGTTCTTAGATCTAAATATTTAAAAGCAAAGAAAACGTTATAGAAATTAGCCAGCTAGATAAATAATAGTATGTAGACTTCACTCCAAAATTGGTGATCCGTGCGAAATTCAGGACTAAATCGATCAAAGAATGAGCTGAAGACGCATATTTAATTCGTTCCTCTGTATAACTCAGGTAAGCATATATAGCGTATCATATGAAAACACACATGTTATATATGACAACATACCATATTAAGTATTTTTTTCTTTACTACTAATAAAAATGAATACATGCTTTACTCGTACTCTACAAGACTACAGGAACATAATTTAGCACATCTTGAAGAGTTGGAATATGCATCTCGAATTTGTTATTATTATTATTTTTTTAATTTCATTGGAGTTCTAATTAACTAATAAGTAAATAAAACAATTTTAGTTCTTTCCACAATAAATTACGAAAGTATACAAAAATAAATTCCGCGTCAAAATAAAAATAAAAAATCTTTTTAATGATACTAATTTAATAATCATACAAATTGTTCGTGAATATTTACAGTTTAAATTTTATTTGCTTAATTTCCAGCTATAGATTACAAATTTGTCCTGAAATTCAAACTGCTTTCATTGTTTCATTAAATATTTAATCATGTAATATTCATCCATAGTTGAAAATTAAAAAAAGATGCTGTTGAATGTATATATTGTTTTAAAGGTGAATGAAAAATTTAAGTTACTAAAAGTTAAGTTTAAAAAATAGATTAACGCATTTAAGTTTTTAATTGCGATATATATACTTCATTGTTCAGATCTCCATTAGAAATGTCATATGTTTAATGTACACAATGAGCAGAGTATATGTAAGATAATCAAAATAACTGGGCTTCAGCCAGTGAACTGCTTCAATCTCTTAGAAAAGTGTGCTTCTAAATTGTCATAAACATGTATATATATTATATAAATATAACAACTGTCATTGAATAAACTCGACTTAAAGCAAAATGTTGTACTTTTTCCCATGACGATTACACTCGCCAAGAACAGTTAACTCGTTAATCAAGCTATATCTAAATTATTTAACAGAAATTAAATATAGCCAACGAACTAGTGTATAAATTAAATCGTGTAAAAAGTATTTCTATTTGTCTTCTTTTTTTTAATGTTTCAAATATGAAGAACTGAATGAATGAATCAAATGAAATGAATTAATGTTTTCCATGCGAATAAGAATTTGTTGAAGTATATATTTTAAAGCCTTTTTATTGTTTGGAACCTACATAGCAAATTTACAAAAACAAAAACGAAAACAAATTATATTATCTCAGATTAAAGCATTTAATACTTTTCACTATCATACTATAGGAAATCTGTCTCTTGGTCTGCAAGTAAAGCTTTTCTCTGAATTCAATAGTTGCTTTAAGTGAAATACATATTTTCTTCCTAATTTGCCAATCTTTCATTTTTTATCGTAATTCTTAAAGGCAGTAAGTAGTTCAAAAAATCTCCTCAAAAATAATAGCAGCTTAAATAGGGAACTTTCATTTCAAAGCGGTGTCTTTGAGTAAAGGTTTTTGCTTAATTCAAGAATTGCTTGAAATGAAATACACATTTTCTTCAAAGTTTTTCATTTTTTTCTCGAAATTCTTAAAAGCAGTAAGTAATTCAAAAATTCTCCTCAAAAAATTATTATGTCTTAAATAAGAAACTTTCAATTCAACTCTGTGTCTCTAAGTAAGGCTTTTCATTTAATCCTATAATTGCTTAAAATGAAGTACATATTCGCTTCCTAATTTATTTACTTTCTATTTTTATCTCTTAATTCCTAAAGGAAGTAAGTAGTTCAGAAATTCTCCTTAAAAAAATAACTTAATAACAGTAGAAAACTTTCATTTTTATGGTCAACCTAATCCTTTCTTGAAAAAGCTTAATATTTATTAGAATCCGATTATGATTTACTTGATTGTCTGTAATAATTCGATAAGTAAAACAAATAGTGAACAATTTTATGGCTGTTTTTTGATAGCGAGACAAGGAAATCAAAGCTTTTATGAAAGCTATTTTACCACTACCTGAATTCCAGATAGATCTTTGGAGGAAAATCCTTCCTAGATATCTATGAAAAAAAATGCATAAACATTTCAGGCTTCTTTTAAAAGACTATAAGGAATCACTTTATAATTCCATTGTTTATGGGCTTAATATCTTCTTTCTGACGCGTGATATCACGATTAAGGTTAGGGTGGTACAGAGAACGATCAAATTTTATGGACGTGTAGAGGAAGTGATGAAACTTGTTAATATCATTCCAATTCGCCCCCCCCCTTAATCGCCTTTCATGATAAAACAAGTTTAAGTGTGTGTGTTTTCTTAGATAACACCAATGGCGATTTTTCGAACTCATTCTTATTTTTATTTCATTGTAATTCGTTTGTTTTCCTATTGCATATTTAAGAAGATTTTGAATCAGTAAACAATAGCATATTCTTCAGGAAAAAAATTAAAAACGATTCTAATTTTACTTTAAGAACATGAAGGCCTAATTCTTCCCATGTGCCATAAATAAACGCCAAAGAAAGTCGCAGCACCAATTTCATGCTGGAATTCATTGTTTTATCCGCCTTTGGCCATCAGCTTATTCGCCCAAATTATTGGCTTTTTAGAATGTCAAATGATTATTACGGTAAGATTTTTTTAAATCATCTTGTTATGCGATACGAAAGAAAATTATTAATTTCAAAAATATCAGTTTATTGCAATTTAACCCTTTTAAGAGCCATAGAAAGTCTGCTTCTCACCAAATTTGTCAATCTTTGAATGAAATTATGTAGATTGGGATAAGTTCTGACGCATTTTTCAATCAGACAGAAATTTAAACTTTTCAGTGCCTTATCTCGAACGAAATGCCGTGTTTTGATTTGCTGCTTGATTCTTAATGAACCAAATTAATTAATTAATCAAGTTAAATTTATCTAATAAGTTAAATGAATCACTTTTCTTAAGCCAATATCTATCTTTAAAATATTTTAATGTACCATGACTACAAAAAAATGACCCTTTAAAGAGTTAAAAAGTACATACATTACTAAATAAAAGTAAAAATGAAAATCCTACCATGGAATTAAATGCACGCATTTGAATTTTTGATGGTTAAATCTGAATTTCAATGTAATTTTTAAATTTTTTATTGATTAAATTAATTAACAAATTTATTAAAATTGGGGAAAAAATTGTATGAGATTGGAAATTATAACAATAAAAAGTTAATTATTTCAATCTTCAGAGAAGGCGAAGATCATTTTATGAAATAATTGTTTGGAAGATATAAACAACAATTTCCTAGGCATGTCATGACAATTATCCACTAAGCGAAACTTAAACCTATTTTGCTATCGACTAAATTTTCTGTTTAAAATTTCTTTTATATTTTCTTCTTTCTGGTTGAATGGACGTTTTGGAGACAAGGCAAAAACTGTCCAGAAAATTCTTAGTAGCATTTTGCAGTTCCATTAGGTTTAAGTGAAGCGAGGCGCTTAATTCATAGCGATTGCAAAAACTTTCAAAGGAGCGATTTGAAACTTTTATTATAGTTTGCTTCATTCGACAGTTGCAAATCTACAAAAAGCAATAAGAACGATTTCTGTGCCAAGTACGTTAGCGTTTTATATTTCGTTAAATAGTTCGCTGGAGGAAAAAATCATTATGTCAGACACCCAATATTCTACCTTTAATATACATCAACAGTATACATCGTCTGCAAATTTTTATAAAACTTTTTTAGGAATAATATAAATATCTAGCAACAGCCAGGAATTTATCTTGTTTTATTGTTAGAAAATAAACTCGTTTTTTTGTGAAATGAGAATTTTTCATTCTGCTGATTTTTCGAAATGGTAAATGTTATTCAACAAAGAATATGCAATGAATTTTATTTCCGCAATTTAATTTCAATTATAAAAGCATTTGAAATGTAGTAAAAAGTACTTCAGGCATCCAGAATGCTTCATTTAATAGTACGTATCATCTGCAAATTTTTATAAAACATTTTTAAGAATTATAAATGTGTATGGCAACAACTAGGAATTTATTTCGTTTTATTGTCTGAAAATGAACTCATCTTTAACGAGATGCAAATTTTTTTTATTATATTGAATTTTCTGGATATAGCAAATGTTATTGAGCAATAAATTTTGTTTTTGAAATTAAATTTAAATTATAAAAGCATTTTAAATAAAGAAAAAAGTATACAAATGCTTTTTTTTTTTTTTTTTTTTTGCATCCAAAACACGGAAAGTCTAAAGATGGCAGAGACACCGTCGTAGATGATCCACGATCTTGTAGACTATCCACTTAGCTTAATGATCAAAATATCGATAAGATAAGATAATTGGTGCTTGATAGGCCACGGTAGCCTGGTTGCTAGAGCGTCAGTCTCGTAACCGAAAGGTCGCGGGTTCTGTCCTCGTCTCGGCCAAAGACCGCCGTGTTGGCTAATGGCAGTTGGGGCACGTTAAATATGTCGAGACTGCAAAGTCTTTCAAGTTCCCATAACAAAACGATACCTCTGGGGGCACTGAATTAGAGATGAGTTGGTCACTGAATTGGATCTAAATTCTGACTTGCGAATGGATAAATGAGTGTATGAATGAGTTCGACTGCCCCGTAAAAAGGGATGTGTCGTGTGTGTGAGCTACAAGTCAGACTTCTGCCCTCTGGGTGCTCAGGGGTCTTTACCCTCAGAAGCTACTGCACCCCCTTTCCGTGAAAACAAGGACACGACAAGAAGAGATTGGTGCTTGATGGCAGTCGCTTGATGAGAATACTGAGCAAATTAATTTTTCATTTGGTAATAGATGATAAGTGATAGCAGAGTTATCTTTATTTTACATCAATTGATTAATGTTATCCATCGCATCAATTGATTATCTTCTCGAAACTGCTTTGCTACTTAACTTTGTGTATATAGATTTAGGTTGAATTTAAAGCGAATGAATCCAATAAAAAAATCAAATACCCAACATGCATGAAAAATAAACCATTTTCCGAAAGGAAAGTTTCACTTAAAGATTTGAATTCAATCATTCTCGTCTCTGTTCCATCCATGTCTATGAGAGACACTTTAAAAATACAAAAAGATTGCCAGAGTTTCTCAAAATCTTCTCACATACTCTCCAATAAATATCTTACGCTTTTTCCTCCTCATAAAGTTGTGGATATTGCATAATATTGAACTACAGTTATAAAATATAGATCTTTGGAATAAATTCAGCATTTTTACTGAATTTTTCGTGCGGATATGTATTTTGTACGCCCTTTTAAGCCAAATCAAGACAAAATTTGACGACGAAACTGCAGCTGTATTCACAAGCTCATTTATGGGTTATTGCGGTTACATGCACACCAAAGTACAGACCAACAAAGGCTCAAATTCGACTGATTTGGTTCAAAATTTAAAAAGAATTTTCTTTGATGATATATAATATTTTACCAAATTTAAATTTTTACCATTTTTACCAAATTTAATCTATATAGCTCTTTATGCTTTGTAGTCATAAAGTTCAGTTATACTCGAAAAGCAAGACAGATTTCAGTTGAATGGATTACTCTCAAAATTTAAAGGAAATTTATGAGTCTTCTTTAAGTCCATATACCAAATTTTATCCAAATAACTCAAAACTTTTTTGGTTAGCTCAAAACATTTTTATATCTTGCCAAAAAATTTTCTTTTCGAACTGAATCGTGGAGATAGACGATGGCAAAATCTTCAGCTCAAATTATTTGGCGATTACAATGAAAGTAAAAATAATATTTAGTCTCGATATTAAGTTTATAATTATATATCAATTAACGGTAAGAGTTCCAAATAAACACTCAATAATGACCAATTCAGAACTTCTACTGTATAGCGTTGAACAAAAATATATTACCACAGTAAAACAACCAAAACATCGGGATGAAAAATTTACAATATTGCAGCTGTTTCTCGTCTATCCGGTATGTAAAAAAGAAAATGAAGTGGAATGGAGTTTTATCCACTTCAAAGATGGAACAAGTCCCCTGTAGAAGATTTAAACCGTGGCTGGGGAATGTTATTCAATCGAATTATTCTCGACATTCCCATTTAACTTGTTCTGGATGCATAAACTTTATGAGAGTAGCTCCGTTCAGTTACTGCTAAGATATATTTTTCAAATATATTGAGAAAGTTAACGAGAGATCGTTCCTATAGTCTGAATTAAAAATTTGTCCGATTTTATTCATTTGAATGACTTTTTCTTTTAAATTGGATTGAACAATCATTCATACTTTTATACATTCTTAAATATTATCATGTCACTGTTAAAATCATTCAGAAAACGATAATAATTATACATAAGCAAAAATATTAATATAAAATAGCCAAATGTTTTTTTTATTTATCAAAGAAGTTTGAAATATTTAATAATTAAAATTACCCGTCGATAAAATCAGTACTAAAAATCGACCCGTCGATAACCCGTCCATAAAATCAGTATTATTTAACTGTTTTGGATTTCAAATTCTAAAAACAAACACAAGTTTAAAGCTGATCGGAATTCGGAAATAATCATACTTGTTTTTGAAGAAAAAAAAAAGAGAAATGTATTTAAAAAAAAACAAAAAGAAACGCAAATCATATTTATTTTACACTCGACACATAGTATTAGGTTGTTCGGAAAGTAATTTCGTTTTTTCCTAACAAAGGATTTAATTGCATTTTTCGCACCCAATTTCATACTTAAACCGCAAAATCATTTTATGTTTTAAGAGCTGATATAGCAAAGCTTGAGTGTGAAAAAGTGCAGCTGATTCTTCGCAGTAGTTTTTGGATGGTGCCCTTTTAAATATGGAGAGCAATAAACAGCATTTTCGTCATTTTTTTCTTTTTTGCTATAAAAGGTAAAAATGCTGTTCAAGCCAGAAATAAATTAGCCAATATGTGTGGAGAAGATGTGTTAACAGTACATCAGTACCAGAACTGATTTGCAAAATTTTTCCTTCAAATGAGGAGGCCAAAAACCACCTCGATCAGTTTTTTTTACAGCAAAGACCAAAACTTTTATGAGCGTGTAATCATGTTACTACCAAAAGGTATTAGACCAGAATGGCAAAAGGTATTAGACCAGAATGGCAATTTTATAATTTAATAAATAATTTATTCATTAAACGAAAATTTCTTTTCATTTTGACAAAAAAATACGAAATGACTTTCCGAACAACCCAATAAATATTTTCAACTTCGTCGCTTATTTAATCAATCAAAAGTAAACCGTATGCTATATAGTAAATGTTAAAATAAGTAGAATAAAAATCATACTCATGCTGCTTCTGACATCTACTTCATGATTAACCTAAATTGATAAAATGTGTTCGAATAGGTGTTTACCATAAATGACATTGTATTGTTAAGAAGACAAAGTAGCAAATTAATGACTTGATTATCATCTGAATTTATAACAAGTTGACTTTTTCGTGACTGAATACAGATATAACGATTCAGAAACATATAATATTGGTTTTGAATATCTATCGAAGAGATTTGCAATTCTTTAAGACAGAAGGAAGCTTTGAAATTCGATTACAAAAATTATCCTAGAACAAAATTATTCGAATACGTCTGAATCAAAATAATAATAAGTAATGAATAATTCATGATTTAATTCACTACTAGCATTTCTTTTATTCTTCCTGTTATGTCGGATTTACATTCGGTCAGATGAAATAAAAAAATAAAATAAAAAGACAAGTAGGTAGCGCATGCGTAGGGAAGTTGAAAAATGCTTTTCAGTCGATGGCGAGTAATTGTCCGGTCAAGACATATAAATTTTTTGCCTTTTTGTTTTTCTGGCGCGAAATTATGGTTTGTTTGCTTTTTTTTAGGGTGTGTCATTTCTTTATTATATTTTTTCAAATACAAGTGTCTTGACTACCCTTTTTTTATTTTTCTGTGCTTCGTTGTGTAAATAGCCATCCTTTTAACGTGATTTGCAGTTAAAAAGTCAGGAACGCCAAAACGGCAATTTATAACCAAATCAAGCATGGAATACTTGAATCTACCTTAAGAAATTGTTGCTGTTACTTATGGCACTTTACAGGCCCACTGATAGAAAGCTGTAAGCGATATAAGCCGAAGTTAGCGTCTCTTGTTCGTTCAGTAGCGCCAACAAGGACTAAGAGTGACCACTTGACTACTTCATGCTTCGCATTCGCTTGCACAACCTCTTTTTACAGGGGGCATATTTATACAACTCACAGATAGAACACAGAAGAACAACCATGCCCGAACCGGGACTCAAACGCTGAGCGCCCAGATCACGTGGAAGACTCACTACCCCTATGCCAAGACGCCGGCTAAGAAGTTGTAGCGAGCATAAATCAGTTCCTTTCTTAAATAGTCCTCGTTCTTCTCTAAACGGGACGTTAATATAACTAAACCAGGCCAGTTCCTTTCTAAGCATGCGCTGCCTCCTGGCCGTCTTATAACTGTCCAAGTGTAAATCCGGTGTTAAATCAAACAAATACTCTTAATAAGAGTACTTCTACTCCAGCATCACACAGAATTCTTACCCCGCTCAGAATGCTCTTAAAATTTGTAAATGTGAATTTTTAAAATCTGCAATAACAAACTTCCGGGTTAATCTGCATGGAGCCAGAAGAAATTATTTAAATTTTTTAGTCCATTTTAATACGTGGTATACAAAAAAAATTATGTTAAATAATTATTTTCAGCTTTTTAATCTTGTGCGCGTGAAATTGCAAATTATTTTAAACTAAATACTCGATGAGTTGACAGCTTCACTAGTCGCTATCTGTCAGTAGTAATTTTTTTTTTAATCGATTGCAAAATTTGCCCCAAACAGAGCTCAAAGAGAGACAAAAAATAAGTGAAAATTACATTATCATTTGTCATACATTTCTGAAATATTTTAAAGACTATCTCAAAGGGAATTTAATTAAAAATCGATTATGAAATAGCACCGAACAGACTAACATGCAAGCCGTATTACTGACTCTCCTCCCTAGCCGAAGGTAATTGGAAATAAATACTGAATGACCGGATCTCCGCTTGAGTTCTAAGGGCCATCACCGTCCACGGTACAACCCTCTCCGTAAGAAGTACGCCCCATCTTCGATGGGAGGAGCCAGATCCCTCATCTTTATTGTACCCACGGGTTGGTGAGATCCAACCACCATGCCGGAAGCATCTCATCTTCAACTACGAGGTGCTCCCCCAGGAGATCAGACCAACAGGTGCTGGAGAGCATTTCAATACAAGAATTTTCCACAATAAAGCATTATTGTGCAAATTTTTTAAATACCATCATTTTGAGATAGTCCTGGCATTGAATTGCCGAATAAACTAGTATTTAAAATCACCAGAAACTTTTTCAACTCAGAAACGAAGAGCCTACAAATAAAATTTGAAAATTATCATTTTAATTTCTATAAAAGCAACTGATTTGCCCCGATGTCCCAAAAGGATTTTGTTTTTATGTTGTTAACCAATGAAATATGGATATTGATACCCAGATTATATATATTTATATTGTGAATACCGCTTTACTGTTGCATAACATGTTGGCTCCAACATGATAATACTATGTTTACGGGAGAAAAAAAATATAAATCAAAAACAACAAAGTTTATCTTAACATTTGGTTTATAATAAAAGAAAAAAAAATAGAACATTTGGAAAAAATACGCAGAATGCAAGAAGCTAACCAAAAAACAAAGCAAAAAGACTAAAGATTAAAATAAATAAAACGAATTTAGTTATTGGAAGAAGTTTCTAGAAAGAAAGAGCTAATTTAGGAATCAGTATATATAATCGTCCACCCCCGTCTGTAACTTTTTGCGAAGTTAAAAATATCTCCAACTTTTGGTGTATATCATTATCGAATGCAAAATCCTAACGTCTAAAAACAGGGTGAAATTTTTTTTAAAAAATATATATTTAAATTTGCAGCTTACAGGTATGCAAATATAGATAAACAACGCTATATTTAAAAGGAATAAATAATATTTTGAGAAATTTTTTAAAAGGAGCTGGAGCTCTGCAACTCCTAAAAACAAACCGTCATTATTTTAAAGACACTTTTTTTACCAACCAAAGGCTAACTAAGAACCAGAATTAACTACAAGTATATTTGGAGAAATCATCAAATAATTCAATCAGATTCTATCATATCTCAGATGCTGAAGGTTCATAATTTTTGAGTAGCACTTTTCTGATTGATTGGAAAACCATTCTAATAAATCCTGCAATGATAACAGAAAATTTAAAGATAATGAAATTATAACAGAAAATTTAAAGATACACTTCATTGCCAAAAACTAGTTACTGTGAATCCCCAGTTGCAAAGAATTATTGGCTCTCCTTATTCAAAATATTTAGTTCAGTTTTATTGAAGTCATATTTAAAGCAACTCTAGGACTGTTTTCGGATGGACTTCGTAATTTTGAACTGCGGTCAGATGAAGAGAACGACACTTGAGTTGCCCTCCCTCCTCCAAACTCCCACACCACGTCATCAGGAAAACGTTTGGCCCCGACGGATTTAGCGTGCGCCACAACTGCCTACACGCCCGTTCTTCGGTGGAATTGGGTTTTGAATCTGAAACCCTTCGTTTCGAAAGCAAAGTCCTGACCACCAAGCCACAGCGGCCTCTTCAAAACTTTGAAAATGAAATTGTGGATAGTTTACTGCAGTGCTCCGCAACCTTTTCTCACCTACAACGCACCTTATTTCTTTCTAGAATTCCGCGGCACACCAGAAGCTAAAGTATATAGGTATTCATTGATACACAAACTTTACAATAAATGTTTGTTTTTTATTTGAAAGGTATACATACATAAAACCGTAACATATTTATTTCTACGCAATCATAATAATTATTAATGTGATTGATCCTGCGCTTGTTTCAATGAACACAAAAGTTTTATATTTGGCTCAATATTTAACACCACGACCCGAAGTTCTTGGTCAAGATCTTTTAAGTATGGCCGTTTATCATTTTTAATTAATACAAGAGTTGAAAACTTTGCTCACATAAATATGCCGTCGAAAATGGAAGTAATGTTAAGATTGCTTTGTTGGAAATGTGAGGATATTCTTTTTTAACGCAAATCCAGAAAACATCTAATGGAACTTCGGAGAAGTATAATTTTAAAATCATGTCATTATTTAAATCTGTTCTCACCAGGGTACCATTGAATAATTATTTAGTTATAATAGTTATTCTTTAGTATATTTAGAAAAATAGACATTATTATGAAAAAAAATTGTCATTGTGTATTAAATACAAGATGAAAAGTCGTAAAATGTCAAATACAATGTATTTGATCGCGGCACACCTGTATCTGGCTCATGGCACACCAGTTGCGGAACACTGGTTTACTGGATCTAAGTAGTTGGCACTCCGGCAAATAACGACACAAGGAAAGTTTTAAAAGGAACTGGTGTGCTGAAAACTAAAGTTTCTACCTTAGAACTAGTAGATAATTGTTAATTGTCATTGATAATTGATACTGATAATTGTTATTGAATGTCAGTAACAATTATCACTACAATATTGCTTTGCTTTGAAAATCTAATAATGCATATTGTGACAAACATTAGGACTAAATTACACAATGATTAAATTGTGACTATATTATGACCTGTTGTCTTGTATTCCGCTATTCTTCATTCTTTTAGCATTTTTGCATCACTCATCCCCTTGTATTTTGAAAAATCTATTCTTCAAGTGAGCCGTTCTTTTGACTAGCCATACACTGTTTATTTATTTTTTTACTGTGTTCCAATCAAATATACTTTAATTCTGTTCAACCAGAATATCTGGTGATATTTTATACGCTTTTTATAAGCTTATAAAATCTAGTTTTAAAACAGAATAAATATTTAAATCACAAAGCTAAGCAATGCTTTAGACATATACGCATGCAGTACATGTTTTCGGAAATCATTTTTTTGTGTGTCTGTTATAGTTATCTGAAATTCTTTTAGATAATTTTTGACAGTAAAAATATTCTGATATCAAGTGATATGAAAAAAAAAAACGGAACGGAAATTGAGAAGGCCACTGATGGAAAAGAGAAAAAAATTAAAGGAAATTCGAACCTCTAATCTAAACATTGTAGTGTGAGTGTGTTTTATTTGTCATCCATCTACATTTATAATATTATTTCTTTAATTTACTCGTTATTATATCAAAGATAACAATCATACGTAATATTTATTAAATATCGTTGCAAAGCTTGTCTATATAAAAGCAATTTATAATGTAACGTATTCTTGCTATATATACTTTAAAATGAAAAATTTATTAAAATTAGTGAAAGTTGTATTAAAATAAAATTAACACAGCGGTATTTTAATAGGCTGTTAGATGAATTTTCTAACGGAAAGGTTCAGAATTATTGAAGAAAAAGTTTGAAATTTTGGTATTTTTAGTTACAAATTTAATTAAATTTACGAAAAAAAAAAATTCTTTGCTAGATGTATAGCCCAAAAAGTACATACTAAAAATATAAATATATGCTTCTAACAATCTGTCCTCTAAAGCGTTTTGCGTGATTTTTAATCTTCGAATGTTACGTCATGCAGACTACAGATAGTATGTCAGTTTATAAAAACTATGATGCTAAAATAGCAGCCTAGAGTGCCAATTAATTTAGCAGAAATCAGAATTTTTTTAAACTAAAAATTAGGGGGGGGGAATATCCTATATAATTGTTTTGTTTTACAGAATCTTTTAATCAAACTGACCATTTAAAAAAATTACAGAAATGACGGTATTACGAGTTTTTACAAGGGAAAAAAATGAAACAGAATTATTATATGGAAATTACATAGTCTGTTTCCTAAAACAATTACAATAACCTTGCAGATAAAACATGGTTAAATTTTTCAAAAACATATGAAGAAAATATTTGATTATATCAGAAGAGGAAAATTATTAACCGTTTTCATAAACGACATACACACAATATAAGAAAAAAAGCGATGTATAGAATTTTTAGAAAGCTATCTACTGAAATATCAGTACAGATGTAACAGTAAATCACTAGAAACACATTATGTTTTCGTATCGACGAAATCATTGCCGCTATATTACTCACACGTCAATAACTGACTTCGAACAAAGGGAAAAAGATGCTATCCAGTTCTAAACAAATTCTACCTGATGACCGATAGAGAAATTCAGTGGGTATTCCATCTCAATTTAAGGCAACATCAACAATTTGCAGTCTTGTGGTTAAGATCCCTCACACCAACTGGAAATCACCTCATTTGCCAGAAAATTTCCAGAAACGAGACAATGACTGCAAGGAGACGAATTGAATCGCTGTATCATTATCTTTTAAATGCGCCGGATTAATTCCATGGTTAGAAGAATGGCTCGCGTGACGTTCTATTGTTCTGTTATCGGTAATGTTCTGCAGACGCATCTTCTCTACTTGGTGATATTAAGGTCAATAGCATGTAATGTAACACTGCGGCCGTTGGCGTTCTGCATTGTTGGGTCCTTTTCCAAAATATCGTGAATGGGATCTTGTCGAACCACACAAAGAGCTACGGGGCTGTTGCTTTTCCCAAAGGTATGGATCAGAAGGGATTGGAGGGGAAGGAACAAAAGAATGGGTTAAAGATTATGGAAAGTGATCGGATGTGTTATTTGGAATCGACAAAGGCACGCTTGTTCTAAGCTGGAATGTATGGTGTTTTGGCAAGTTGTTTTATTGACAGGGCGCAAGTCACCAATCACGGAAATGGCAGGGTGCTGGCAGTTTTTAATGTTCTTCTGTAGGATTTGTCTGTGGTCGTGGATTATTGTAAAGGAACGGTGCGACCTTATCATCTAGTCAAATTTACGCTGTGATGCTCCAGTGAATTTTTTGATTGCGTGTTATTAGCCATCTTCGAGAAAGAGAAGAGTTTCGGCAAGTGTAAAAACCATTGTTTTGGAGACAGGGAGCATTATAATCAAGATCAATTCATGTTAATGATAATGGTGGAACATCTGGATTCATCATTACACTCAATCAAATTAATCAAGGCAAATGCTTCGATCATGCTTTCAAGTCTTACTTAATAATGTATAGAGTAATACAGAATAAATATTTAATAGTTTTCAGGAATATCATGCTTACAGTTATTAAAGTTATTTTTACATTGAAACATGGGGTTACAAATGTAAACACTGAGGGGGTGTTTGTGATAATAAAATAGTGAAAGGAAAGGAATAGTAGGTATTTTAGCATCATGCAATGACAAATCTCTACCGAAACTTAAAACCTGATATTAAGATCAAGCCAACAGAATATTGTCCCTCTCAAATCATTCAATGAGAAAATCGGTCTAATTTGGCCATAACTGGGGGGATATATTGGATGCAAATAGTAAAGACAGTCCTCCGAGCAGATAAACTGTGAAGTCTTAAGGCCTTATCACACGGCGAAATATCGTCTGCACTTTCCGTCAGCTACTTTCCATTTCTACCCTCAGAACCGGTCAAGCAAGTTTTCCATAATCGACAACTTTTTCTAACCAGCTAGAAAATGCCGACGATAGTGATGAAAATATTGTCCGCGAGCGAAATTCAACCACTCATGTAAAACTTTGAAATGACGTCACTTTCTGCTGACTGAAAGTACCGACGATATTTCGCCGTGTGATAAGGCCTTTAGCAAATGACCGAGGTTCATTTCACTACTACCACAAATAACCCCAGCCAGCTTTACAGGCTCGTGAATACCTAAGGATAGCGGGTCTCGTCTTGAAAGACGCCAGACTATCTAAAGGTGTACTAAACATATAAGGAAAAACAGAGGCTTAAGATGTGTGGTGGACAATGCTTGAAGTGTACTTTAATATGGGATTTACCACAGGTTCATATGAGAATTACAAAGAGTAGAATAAAACAGTGAGATGCATCATGAGAGATCTAATGGAATGAGTTGAACTGCTATAATTCCCCAAGCATGATTATCTATACTTATAATAAAGCTCAATGTGTGTGTGTGTGTGCGTGTGTGTGTGTGTGTGTATGTGTTGGCGCTCTACAGGCCAGACCGTTGGACCTACAGCTACCAAATTTGGTACATGTATACCTTGGAGGTCGGGAATGTGCACCTCGGAGCCCTTTTTTTGAATTTTTAATTAGAATTTGAATTAAAATTTAAGCGAAATTTCGACGTTTTTCCGCTATAACTTCCGAAATTATTATCGGACAAACATGATTTTAGCATCAATTTAAAGATAAAAAAATTAGCTTTCTAATGGTAGCACTTTTTTAATGTATAACTCAAACTTCATTTTTTAAAGAATTTTTAAAGAAATATTTTAACCATGTTTTTTTTAGCACGTGACTGGATAAAATAAAATAAAACAATGACGGAAGTTCAAATAAAAAAACAACAACTATCATCGCAAATCAAATCTAAAGAAATACAACTTTCAGCACGTGACTGGATAAAACAACATAAATATAAAATGTTTTATCTTCTAAAAAATAAATGCAAGGCAAAGGATTCTAAGAAATCGTTTGCAATATTTATATCATTAATTCCATAAATTATCTTTATTTACAGTAAACCTGATTGAATTAGACAGGATATGCATTGAAATCCCGAATTAATGGCATATTTCTATAATCGTTTGCAATATCTGTATCATTAATTCAATAATTTTTTCCCTTTTTCGCTTTCTTTAAAAAATATATTTAACATTTTGGCAATATCACCGAAAAAAACATTTTTAATATTTTGGAAGCATAATTAATAAATTATTAGATCATTAAACACAAAAAGTTTTTCCGAATAAAGTTACCGACTCTTTTACTACTAATGACTGAATCTTTTAACTTAAACTATTTCTTAAATTTTGGCTCAAATATATATGATTTAATTGGAAATTTTAGAACGCATTACTCATGACGAACCAGCTGGTCGCCAAAGGCGGCTAGTTATTAATAATAATAATAAGAGTCAGTGCCTGTCAGACTTCATTTTGAAGAAACCTTTCCCAAAAATATCCAATAAGTTGTCTCATTGGGCTGTACTGGCGCTAGAAATCAGATGAGCTAACTCTCACCACCCCAAATAGTATTGCTTAAGTCATTATATTGCTTCATTTGTTCGTGGAGTTTCCATGACTGCAGATATCAGTTATGTACAATGATTACATCATCCTTTTAAAATATAATTAAGTTAAAGAAAAAAAGAAGAAAAAGAGAGAAAAAAAGAAAGGTATATTCATCCTATAGTCGGGTATGTTCCTCTGATATTCTTTCCAAAGTACGATATTGTAAGTACCGTACTTTGTTTTTGCGCCTTCTGAATCTATATTATTGCAGTCTCATAAATTATTAAATACACCACTCATTCAAAATTATTTATTAATTAATATATTTTGTGGAATGATGTTTAAATGAGTTACTACGAAATAATTGTAGTAATTAATGAAAGGAATGTAAAGTTTGTCGTTCCAAATTACATGATATTAAATTATCTGCTCCTTTCTCTATTTTTTAACCCTAAATTCAGCTTTTTTTTTTCCAATTTTTCCCCCATTATTTTTTAAAGGATATTAAAATGAATGTAAGTTTATTATAATTATTGAACATTCAATACTGACCTATTATACCAATTTCGAAGCTATTTTATTCAGAATTAATTTTTTTAATACCGATTTATGATTATGAATTTATAGATTATTAAATAACAACAATTTTTTCATTTGATATTTAAACAAAGGAACGCTTTAAGTAATGCACATTTTTCTGTCATTTTATAACGAAAACAGTTCTTTTATACTTACTAAATTTTACATCAGATATGATATTTATTTGGAAACAAAATATAATTCAAATTTCGGCAATTTACTTTATTACAAATATTTCAGCTCCCTTAGGCTAAAAGCATGTTGTTAATCATTAAATAATTTTATTTTAATATGGATTGAATTCTTTTAAATAACATTATTTCTTTACTTTCATTTATAAATACGGCTGTATAAAATATAAATATTTTTACTAGTAATCTGAATATTAGAAAAACTTGCTAATCCTAATATTATTGCAATTGACACAATTATTAAGAATATATAAATAAATAACTGAATGAACACTTTTACCTAACTGAATAATTCATATGCCCTGGATATTTCCAAATCAGCCAATTAAACGATACTCACAAAAAAGTCTATATTCATTCGGTTTGAATATCACGTACATAAGTACTCTTCTTTTATTCAGAAAAACACCACAGCGTCTTTCTTTCTTTCTGTCTTGTTTATGATTTATTTCTCCTGGAAGAAAAAGAATATATCGGTCGCGTCACTCCCCTTTTCATTAACAAAACGAGAGCACGGTAGCTGAACCTGCACTCTCGTGAATTGCGTAGGTGTGGTTTCAGAGCGCTAACTCGGCCACAGAGTCCTCAGGAATCCATTATTTCATGAGAACGAACACTATCTTCCCTCTTGCAATTATTCGGAAAGGTCATGATCTATTAAAGTTCCGAAATCGTCTGCAATTGCTTCTAATCGTAATGCACCAACCTGACCTATAACCGTAAATTCATTTGAGATTTTCAGAGAACTTTTTAAAAACTATTCTCAACATTCTTGTTTTTTTTTTTTTTTTTTTTTTCTCCTGATCGATTCGAAATGATTTACTCCAAAGAAATAAAGGTATGACTTTTATTTCTGGTAAAATTAATTATAGATTTGAAATTTTTATTTTCTCGCTTACAAATATATAAAAAATATTGTAATCGTCAAAAAAAAAAAAAAATCAAGATTTTGCAGCAGAAAAAAGGATCAGATTTTGACGAATCTCGAAGCATTATACTTTCTCAAGTTCGAAAAACTCATTTTTTTTATTAAAAAAAATTCTCGTCCGTATTTTTTTTTTTTTTTTTGTGATAAATTTAGAGGAAATCTGTCTGCCCACTTGTTAGAATATAAATAAACACCTTAACTGCAAAACTAGGAGAGCTAAATGAATAAATTTCTGTACACAGATTTAACATTTATATTTGTAAGCACTTATCAAATTTTAAGTCAAATCCGACATGGAGCTTAACGTTCTATCACTCTATACTCTCAGGAGTTTGTAAACGTGATAACTCATAAATACAATGATTTAACATATCACATAAAGATATTAATTTGGTGTTTGATTTTGTGACCAAAAAATAATTTTGCGTCACATTTTGTTTTTAATCGGTTGGAGAAAAACAAGTCTAGGACATAAACAAGTCTTCGACTTTCGGATAGTATTAATCATATGCCATTTATAAACTGCCAAAATGCTCACCAAGGATAGCAGTACATACCTACGCCAAAAGTCAATATTTCGTAACTTTTGTACGCCAATGCCATGTAAGGTGTTCTTTGCCTTACCCAAGGTCCACAATTTTCTGAAGCAGTGGGGGATAACACCTTTATTAGAGAGCAATCAATTTTGGACACATCACTCCAGTTAGTTTAACTAAGACAAATCAAGCTCTCATGAAATATAATGATCTGTTGGAGTTTTTGTTTTCGTGTGTGTGTGATCAAAAATGCATTTATTTCAGAATAAGATGAAAGAACAGATTAATAAAAGCATTGTTTATGTTTGTTACTACTTTTCCTACCTGTCAGGATACTTTCGAATTCCTGCTCGAAAAAAAATGTCTCATCTTTAGAGATGATCCAAGTCAGGAGCAATTTTTGATTTCTGCGAACTGATTAAATAAATCCCAGATGTTTCCTTACCAGTGGAGAGAGAACTTTTATTATGAATTCCAATCAAACGACAAATGTCTGGTTGAAAAATGAAAGATTGGTCATACAAAACGAATAGTTTTATACACTGTTGAATACGTCGGTTCAGATTCAGGGGTTTTTTACAGTATAAAGTGATTGGCAACATTAACTGCCATCACATTAAGCAACATTCACTTCATTCAAAAATCAATGGAAAAATGCGTAAATAATTCCAATGAAATATCTAGAGAGCATGTGCGAACATACGCTTAAGTATGCGTGCATGTGGTACTTGGTAGATCAGACCATTTTTACTAACTACCAATTATTTCACATTTATACTTTGGAGGGTGGCAATGTGCATCCCGGATAGATTTTTAAAAAAATTTTAATAATAAAATTTTGTTGTGTTACCCCAATCATTTCATAAAAAATTATTGCATAAATTAAATCTTAGACCATTTCAAAATTTAAAAAATTGTCTTTTTTTAACCCTCAAGAGAAGCACTATCGCTGCTGCGCGATCCAGAAGCACTGGGTATGCCATACCCGCGTGTCTTTGATTAATAATATTTTTCGATCAAATTGTCCGATATAGAATTTTGTTTTTTTTAATTTTAAAGCTTAGACAGTGTAGACTAAGAATATATCCATAGAACTGTCATAAAGAAAATATTATCTTGAATAATATAGAAAAAAATCAACATAAACCCTTAAAATGAGGTGTTTTATTCAAATTACCATATCTAGGCAGAATTTATAGATAAAAAAATTTTCCCGACGGCATTTGAAAGGGAATTAAATGTACTTTTAGATAGT
>JAPMOQ010059908.1:3789120-3803270 GCA_026543055.1 Argiope trifasciata
GAGTAGCAGCTAGTAAGTTATAAATGGATATTGTTAACAGACACGGAAACTGAATTCCTAAATATATTTTTTGAACTCAGAAATATCTAGAACTTGGAGATTCATGAACGACTCACTAAAATTCAAACTTTTTATAGCTACAATATTTTCATTATTATAAGTATCCTGAAAGTATAAAATGTGAAATCCGTCTTAAGATCCACAATTATTGATTCTAATTATTACCAAACCGTTTCTGATATCAGACCAATTTCCTTTCAAATTAGAACAGATTTGGTCATATTCCTTCGAAAAAGTCCAACGAAACTTGATTGCTTAGCTCGAAAAATGTCTCAAAATTTAAAGTCATAACCTTCTCTATTCATAAGATGAATTCATCAAACTCTTCCATCAACAAAAAGTTCACTAACCGCATACTGGATATAAAAACTGGATTCGCACAATACAAACTATACATATTACGTCACTAAACTGGTTAAGAAAGACGTAATGACGTAGATTCTTCGTCACATGTGGTCAAGTTCCTACGCACGTGGTTTCAGCAAAAGTAAAGAGTCGTTAACAAACACCCAATCAAGTGCAAAACCTGTATAATGAAATGTTCGATTCATGTTAACAAAGGGCCAATGGACTACCGCAAGGAAAGTTCTCGGAAAATCTCAGATATATCTGTCTATTTTTGAAATCTAATGAGCGTCGACGCTCATTTAGATTTCAAAACGTTCTAATAAAGCATCACCTCCTATTTACTTATAACAAACAGACTTGTTACATTGGTGTCTGCAACTTTTTTAGAAATCATCTGAGAGTTCAAAAGGTTAGTACAAAATGCACATAAGGAAGTCTCGAAAATGAAATTGAATAACCGCAACTGTGCCTTAGAGTTTCAAAACACATTAAATGCTTCCCATGAGATAAAATCGTGGCTTTATTTTACTTTTTCATAAGAAAAATGAAAAATGTATTGTAATAGTTAAGAAAAACATGAAAATTTTATGAGTTTTAGCTTTTGAGAGAGCAAAAAAAATTGAAATCTACGATCGCGAATTTCAAGTTATTATGTGAGAACATTATTATTTTTAAGTCATTATTTGTCTTCATTAATTTAAGTTATATACCAATCTAATAGTCTCGTGTTTGTTTCAAACCGGTTTAAATTGATTAATGACTTAAATTAATCAAGACTATTCGCAAAAATTCAGAGAAAGAATAATTTGGAAATCAAATTATTCGAAAATGTTGATCAGTAAATTGAAAAATGTGATAGCCTTCTACATTATTTTCTAATATTCCTAAAAATGAAAAATGGATACCTCAAAAGCGATAAATCGCCAATTCGTTACCAACGCATTTTGAGGTTTAAAAGCCCTCAAACCAAAACAACATTATGTTCTCACATGATAAAAAATAAAATCACATAATAGTACAGCATAAGGTAAATCTGCAATTATATTTGTCACAAGTATGTTCGGATGACAACAACTTTGTAGTCACATATCGGAATTTTTTTTTTTTCACATAGTGTCTTAAGACATTCTATTTCAAGAAAAATCTTCTTTGGCTAAAATTATGGTTTTATTTATGATGATTCTGAGCATTTCGCTAAATTAAAATACGTATTTCTCCATACCCAAACAACATCATGTCTTACATGATTAAAAAAAGCATGCATTTTACATCCTAATGCAAAATGAATACAAATCTAGTGATAGGTTCAGTTCAGTTACGTTCAGTAACATTAACGTCCTGTTTTAAAACAATCTTAGAATTGCGAGGATGACATAGTTACCCCTCCCCCTACCACCAAACTTCTGGAGCACACCAGTGGCCAGGAAAAAAGGAAGAGATCGAATGATAGTTTCTAAGATCTATAAAATGTAGCAGTTTTAAATAAATAACTATGCAAAGCTATTATAAGCAACAAAGAAATAATATACAAACAATTCATTTATTTTAAATTATCTATTCTGGATATTTGTGTGAATTGTTCAGTTGATTAAACTACGGTTCAGGATTTATTGCCGTGCCATATCCAATCCGTTGTCATATGATCATATTTATCATTTAATATGCCTATATATATAGAAGCAAATATCAAAAACCATTAATCCTAAATTTACTAATTCAATAAAATGTACCGACACTTTCTTTTGATGACATTTATTAAACAGAATCAGCAAAACTTCGAAGAATGTAAATAATAAAGTATTTAATAAAGAAAAAATGTTAACTATTATACTATACATCATTTGGAAAGAAAAAGCGAAGGAGGAATAAAAATTATGAACGATAATAAAAAAGAATATATGAGGCCATCAGCAAAAAAAGGATTTATTAATTATACAAAAATACGATACAAGTAATTTAGAAATGAGGAATATAATCAAAAATTTACAACTACGACATTAAATGTAATTTCTAAAATATTCAGATAGGCTCAATTTTGTAATTAAATTTTCTTGCTGTTTTACTTATTAGAGGCCTGAAACTTTAACCAATTATCTGTCCAAAATGATAATACAATATTTTATGTTTTCAAATGTTGATTTAAAAATAATTAATTGAATTGAATTGAATTTCATTTCTATTTGTGAAACATCATAAAAAATGTAAAAATCTATGGTAGAAACCTGAGCTGCTATATATATTATAAGGAAATTAAGCTGCAGTGATTATTCCACCAAACAATGCTTAATCATTCATTAAAAATAGAATTATCATATGAATACAATTCAAATCCGAATTCATTACGAGTATTCATATCAGTGATTCATACTCTCTCAATTTTGTTTTGAGATGCAAACTCTAAATATAAAATACTATTCGCTTTTTAATACACTAATGATATTTTATTTGTTTTTACTTTCTCGTATACGAAGCATAGAAATACAACAATCGTCAAAAAATTCGAACTCGAGGCTTTGACGAATCGAAACATCTTAGACCAGACCGAGTTCGAAAAGCACATTTGGGAAAAATGTCCGTCTGTCTTTGAAAAATGCCCGTCTATCTATCCGTCTGCAACCATGATAGCTCAAAAACAGAGCTAAAGAATGAACTTTGGTATACGGTTTTCAGATCAAATTTGTAGATATTTATCAATTTTTGTACAAAATCCGTTCAGAGGAAATCTGTCTGCCTGTTCAGCTATTATAATACAAAGTAACACGATAATTACAAAAAAGAAGGTTATAAGGATATAATTTGGTTCTTAGATTTAACATCTATACTGTAAACATCTATCAAATTTTGAGTCAAATCGAACAAAAGGATGATCGTCTGTTTGTTTGCACTTTCAGAAATATGTTAATACGTTAACTCAAAGATGCGATGACTTAAGGCCTTATCACACGGCAAAATATCGTCGGCTCTTTCCATCAGCAAAAGACAACGAAAATGATGTCACTGGTGTGACGTCACTTCAAAGTTTCACATGATTGGTTGAATTTCGTTTGCGGACAATATTTCCGACGGCATTTTCCAGCTGTTTAGAAAAAGTTGTCGATTATGAAACTTGCTTGACCGGTTCTTGAGGGTAGAAACGGAAAGGTGCTGACGAAATTTCACAGTGTGATAAGGCCTATAAACGCATAAAATTTGACAAGTGATTTTATGGCTTCAAGTGTAGTCCAGTAATAAAATTTTTATTTCAATTGGTAGATAAGAAATTGTTTAAAATCTAAATTCGATTTTCGAATACTTTTAAAAAGGAGGAATCGTAAAAAAAAATTCGCCAAGAATCACATGATAACTTTTTTTAAAAGGCTAAATTCCCACCAAAAGTTAGTATTTCAAAATTAGAAATGAAAGAAGTTCTCTGGAATAACACTTTTATTCGAGAGAATGCAAGAAAGTTTGGGAGAGATCACTCCTATTGCTTTAATTTTTTGTTTAATGAATAATTTTATTATTCCTAGTCTCAAGTAAATTATTGAAGCTTCTTTTTGTATTATTTCACGGAGATTAGAAAAAAATTATAATGTTTGAGTTCCCCTTTCACTGATTTTGTAAAAGTGTAATTTTTTTATTCATACCAGTTTACACAAATTAATATTATTTCATATTAAATATTATAATAATTTTTTTTGTTAACTTAATATCATATTACTGTTTTCACCGGAAAAAAATAGGAGGTTTGAGAACTTTAGAATATCCATTAACAGTCTTTCCAAAACTGAACACTGAGTGCATCTGAAATTCAAATCTATCTCAATCTCTAAGCTTATTGACAGATGTATTATTTAAACAACAACAAATCCTAATCGAGGCATGACTTGTAAACATCATTCCACAGCATCGTGGATAGCCATGAGGAACAGACTCCCCGCAGATTAAAAATTACATCCGACACATGCATGTGTCCGGAACTGTGGGCAAATGGTTAAAATGGCAAATTGAACAGCAAACATCCTACAAACACGAAGACACGCACTAAAAATTCACACTCTTTGACACATCTGGATGGCCACCACGGCCCGTGAACAAGGTCGAGGCAAGAGACGTCACCAAGACAGAAGAATGTCTGTTCTTGTTGCCAAAACAAAAAAAAAAGAAAAAGAAGGAAATTAGTTGTGATCTTTATCTTTGTGCTTCATTCCTCATCTTAAGCAAAATATGCGACGAAGGAAAAAGTGCTCTTATTTGATTTAATTAAAAAAAAAATTCTTTTATAGTTTATCATAATGTATAACTTGATAAAAATGGAAAACACGCATTTTTCAGGTTTTTTTTTTTTTTTTTTTTTTTTTTTTGTATTAAAAGAAGCTAGAGTGGCTCCTACATTGCAAGAAAAATGTACATTTACATTTCCACCACACAAAATAGGAGAAATTTCATCAGTTACAAAAAATGAATAATTATGTAGGTTTGATATTATTCATTTCTTTTTAGTTTAAAAATATGTTAACCGGAGGGTTTCAGGTTCGAGACTCGATTCCACCGAAGAACCGTCGTGTGAGGGGGTCTGTTGCACGTTAAATCTGTCAGGCCAAATGTCCTCCCGCTAGTGTGGCGTGGTGTGGAGAGGGGGGGTACCAGTTCAGATGTCGTCCTCGTCATCTGACCCTGGTTCAAAATTACTAGGTCCGTCCCAAAATAGCCCTCGTGGTGCTTTAAACGGGACGTTAATATAACTAAACTAAACTAAACTTAAAAATATGTTTAACACTTTCCAAGCTAAAGACGAGATATTTCATCTTTCAGATACTTCCAATTACAGATTTCTGTGGGCTAAAATTTGCGATGAAAAAAGTAAAGGTATTCTGCTGATATGTATTAGAACTGGCATAAGAGACAAATTTTAGCCCAGAGACTCCTGCAGTTGGAAGTATCTAAAAGATGAGGTATACCGTCGGTAGCGATGAAAGTGTTAATTGAAGATTTTAAGATATACATTCTTTTTTTATATATTTTTTTCTCAAAATGTTTCTTATCTCCCAAATTTCAGTATACATGTATAAATTTTTATTGTATTTGTATAAAATTTTATACCAATATAATATTTAAAAACATAATGCATCTATTAAATTTATTACTATTTTTACTTCTGAACTGCAATATATATTTTTAAGAGACTATTTAGAATTAAAAAATGTCAGTAATTTGTCAGATTTTCAAGTCACTTGATATCCATTAATCGCTTTAAGTTTTAATTTTAGTTTATTGAAGAAAAAATAAGTGCATTGTGATGATCGAGTTTTCTCTCACACATTATATTTTTTGTTTATTTACTTACAAGTAATATTATGCAGAACTCTATTTTTTTTCTCTTTAAGTTTACCGATCTGAGGTTCTAACTCAAGCATTATCAAAATAAATATTCAGTTTTCTATTAAAATACAAATTCTCGAGATTACAACTATTTTTATGATGTTTTATAATGTAAATAATTCATTCTCTTTATACATATTTAATTTTTACCTCCAATTATATTATTTAACAGAGCAAAGTTTATTTTTCATATATTTCAAATTTCAACATTATCATTGTTCAGAAGTTCCAGTAACAGCTCCTATACACTGTGATGCACCTGATATTTAATCTGGCTCACAAATTTAATTTTAAATCTCATCATGTATTACATCTAAAGTTGTACTCACTACAGTACAGATAATTATGAAAATAAGAAATACTGGTCATTAATAAAATATGAAATATAGGTGAAAGAACGAGCGGTACAGCATTAGATGAGATAAGTTGTTATAGTTGTCATAAGACTTAATAACAAACACATCGAAAGATAATATCAGAATGTATTTTTAAATCAAATATGAGTTTAAAACATTTCAAAAATGCTCTATGAAACAGAAATTCAATTTTAAATATACAGTGTTTCTATTTGCAACAGAAAGATCTTCCTTACATATTGTACTATTTTTTATATATTATTCACTTGTTTTAAAATAGTTTTGAAATAGATTTCTCTCCCCGCTTTCTAATGGGCTAAAAGTTAGAAATTTTATTCAATGACATTATTCTTTTCTGAAATTAACTACCAATTAATCGATTAATATAACTCAAATTTAGCTCCAGCTTAATAGGAATGCTTAAAAAAAGGAATTAACCTTCTATAATTTCCAATAATAATTATAAATTATATATTAAAAAGTTTTAAAAATAATTATAAATTATGTATTAAAAAGTTTTAAAAATAGTTATAAATTATGCATTAAAAAGTTTTAAACATAATTAAAATTTTTAAAAAATTATATTTTAATACACTAATAAAAGTTTTTAAAAGATTAATTTTGATAAAAAAAAAAAGACTCAATTTACAAGTAGATCTTTTTTGTATCTAGCATTCTAAATTAATATAATTTTTGTAGAAAAAAAAACAGTTTTAAAAATAGATTTTATTTTTTTAAAAAAATATTTTAAAAACCTTTATAGTGGATCTTTTCTTGATATGTTTGTTTTGAATAAGAACCTTTTTGGAGAGGTTTAACATTTTAAAAATGGTTTTAAATGTTCTAAAATATACACGAAATGCATTGTTTTTATGCAAAACCTTTCCAGACAGGTTATATAAATTCTCATAAAGCGATAGTATATGTTTAGAAATGAATTAGTTAATCTTTATGGCATATTATGTTTCTCACCATAAATCTCTAAAATTATGCTAATTTATGGAAAGTTCAGTTCTATCAGATTCGAAAAATGGCTAATTTTCTGGATGAATAAACACAGGAATTTTTCCTGTGAGAAATTTCTGTTGGAATCATTTTCAGTTCAAAGGAAAATTATTCAAATCCTTTCATTGGTTTCGTAAAGCAAAATTCAAACATCAACAATTTCTGGGCATCAAATTATCAGTTTACTACAGGAAAAGATGTGATCAAAATCAAAATAAAAGTAGTTTATGGATGTTTTTTTAGCTACAAATATGTGATATAACTGAATGATCGATGTAAAACGCAACTTAAGTGTGAGCAATCACATCAAATATCACGAAGCAAAAGATCGTGTTGTCCGTTTAACAAAATGGTCACGTCTTCGCTTCTATTTTGTATTTTTGGACATAAAACATATTTTGAGAGAAGCGTCCCACCCACCCACCCCCCAAAAAAAACAATTCTTTTTCTGAAGTTATTGATAAAATATGTAATCAGTGACAATATGCAATCAAAAGACTTATTTTAAAGATATTTTACAATATTCGAAATGGTCCAAATCTTCCAAGCAATAAAAAAGATCAGTATCTATGCACTGAGTCTATGGAGTCTCCTTGTCTTTTATAATGAAAAAGGAATTCAAAAACTTGATACGTCTACGATAAAATGTATGAGATAATGATATCTTTATCTTTATATGATATATATAAAGCTCGTGAGTAATTTAAAAAGAATATAACTTTATATTTATATTAGGTAGTTAAAAACATTAGTAAAAAAGGGTTTAAAGTTTGTTTTTTTATTATTATCAAAATTAAAATTTTATTTTTAGAAATTTAAATTCATAATTTTGTAAAAACAATTTTTAGAATAACAATTATATTATATAGAATTAATTTACTTTTTAATTTATTTTCATTATTGCAAATATCATACTTTATAATTGTTTTATACTTCAATTTATTATCAGATGATGCCAATTAATGAATCAATTTATTATCAGATGATGCCAATTAATGATTCAATATATTATCAGATAATGCCAATTAATGATTCAATTAATTGTCTGGTAATGCCAATTAATGATTTAATTTACTATCTGATGATGCCAATAAATGATTCAATTTATTACAGAATGCCAATTAATGATTCAATTTACTATCAGATAATACCAATTAATAATTCAATATACAATCAAATAAATAATAGTAGAATCTTACTTTAATTATATCAACTCATTAACTGATTGATTAATGCCATTTTCTTTCCATTTTTTTTTAAAAAATTCTTTAATTTTAATACATTGATATAATTTCTTCTACGAAAATCATTTGAGTTTTTAATTTTTCTCTTTTTAGGATCTAACATTGATAACTAATCAACGCAACATTTTTTTTCTTTATCTTTACTAGCTTTTGTCAATCTTGCTGGCTTTTCACAGGCTTTTGCCAGTCTTGTTTTTGACCGACCTAATTTATATAATTTAGAAACAAACCATTTCAGTGTGAGATTTTTTACACCATTACATTAAGCACTGAAAGCAAGAATTCAAAATTCCTTGCAAATATTGTTTATATTATTTCAAATACATTTCATTCAATATTTTTCGCATTTGCAAATTTGTATTAAAAACAGTTATTGACCCATTTGAAATCGCTTTTTTGTTAATTCATATGTATTTAAAATAAATTTAACTAGATCTGGTTTACTTTTCAGAACATATAAACATCAACATCAAACATATTATATAACACCTCACAGAAAGACCTACATTGCATTTGCATGCAATAGCTATGAAATATTAACGTCTAGTTTGAATTTAGTATCTTTACTGAACTTTAGTGTCTTCTTGGAGAATTATTTGGTGGTTAATCTATGGTTAATTGATGCGATAAATAGATCTGAAAATATTTTTTTATACTTTAGATGATTGTATTATGCCTATAACCTTCACGCAAGTGCAACCAATAAATTGCCCAAGTTTTATCGGTATCGGATGAGCGACACGGCAGCGCATAAGAGACATACAGACAAACTTTCATTTTTGTTTATATAAAATGAGGTATTAGATAATTTTACTATGCCTATTATCATTCCGCAACTGCAAGTAATAAGTAGCGAAGTTTTATTTTAATTGGATGAACGAAGCCACAGCGCTTAGGAGATAATAGATATTTTCTGCCACATCTTGTTTATAACAATATCAACTAAATAATAATATCTCTAAAATGTATTCTAAGATATAAATTAGTCCTAGAATGCTAGAGTTATTACTTTTTTTCAGAAATAATAAATGTTTTTTGGATTATATATTTTTTATATAATTTGGGAAAATTATATAAAAAATTTATTCCCTTTTTTGAGAAATTTAAAAAAAATAAAGTATGCGAAAAGAATGCATTATGAATGAAAGAATATCCCAATGACACAAATCACCTTATAATAATTCTGTTTTAAAATAAGTTTCTTTACATCCATCAATTTTTTTACAACGCAGTGTGTTATATATATTGATAGTATTGTTATATGTACTGTAGAACTATCAATCAAATATAACAATTATCTTGTTATTTTCCCAAGTTTCCAGCTTAAATCAAATTCTAAAATCGCTATTGCGACATATCAATATTCTCGACAAAAATTTATCATAAATATTTAAACCAGTGGGAGTGGTCTTTCCAAAACTCTCTCGTATACTCTATACTAAACGTGCCATGCTAGATAATATCTTACATTGTACTGATGTACAATAGTTAAGAAAAATTCACCTTTGACTGGAAATTAATAACACGGAAATTATAACACAGAAAAAAAAATTTTACTGAGTCTATTGCATGATCTTCGCCGGTTAATCCTTGACAGACATTGATTGTATTCAAAAATTAGATTTGTGATTTTTGACACGCTTTTCTCAATTGATAGAAACAAAAACTGGACAAAAAAAACTGCCCTTTTATTCACAGAATCTCTTATCAAATTTGATTGCATTTAAGTCGTTGCGTTTTTGAATTATCGCGTTTACTTGCTTCTGAAAGTACAAGCAGACAGACGGTCAAATCGTAATTGGATTTGGCTGAAACTTTAATAGATGTCTACCCTACAAGTTTTAAAACCTCCAACCGAATTTTATTCATCTGCCCTCTTCTGTAGTAATGATGTTAATTTTTTCGAACAGCCAGACAGATAGATTTCTACTGAATGAGTTTTACGCAAAATTTGACAGAACTCTACATATTTGATGTAAAGACCATATACCAAATTTTATACATTTATCTCAGAGCATCTTTGAGTTATCTATGTTGCAGACAGATAGATGGCTATTTTTCCAAAAATGTGTTTTTCGAACTTCTAAAGGAGGCCTAAAACGGGTTGATGCATCAAAATTATGAATTCGAATTTTTAGATTACTATATTTTTGCCATGATATGTAATAAGAAAGTAATGAGAAAGTAAAAAAGAATCTCAAACACTAATTGTTGCCATTTGTATCCAAATAGCTACACGCGATGTTTTATAGGATTAACTTAAGGTAATGAATTAGTAGCAAATACAAAAATTACGAAAATATCTTACCTATGCAAACTTGTAATACCATCGGGTAAATATTCCAGTTCATTCCCTGATAAACATAGCACTTCCAAAAATGGAAATAAAACGAAATCCAATGGAACTGTTTTTAATTCGTTGATTGATAAATTAAGCCTCGTCAAATTTTTCAGTTCAGATAAATCTGAAATCACATTGTCTTTCGATCGTCCCAAGTTATTGTTAGACAAGTCTAAAATTTTCAAATGAACATTTCTTCGGACGTACTCTGGTATTGTCACCAAGTCTCGTCCAGTTAGTTTCACTTCATCTTGCAGGCTTCTAATGGGATTAATATCAACAGACAGGATCCTACTATCGTTTGGAGAACGAGAATTGCCTCCACTAAAAACGATTGTCATTCTTGCTGCTTGAGTTGCCGTCACCATTCGTTAGAGTTTGATTAATGGAATCCGCTTAATCGATGGAAATATATGACTGAAATCTGGAAAGAAAAAGTAAAATTATGCACTATTTGAGAAAAAAGAATATACAAAACATTGAATGAAATTATACATAAAACTTATGAAGAATAACAACATATAAAAGCAAATTTCGGCAAAAAAAATATATTTAACACTATCAATTCTACCGACGAGATATCTCGTCTTTCAGACACCTTCAATTACAAGTTTCTGCGGGCTAAAATTGTCTCTAATGGTTTAGAGAGATTGGATTCTCTAATACAAATCTGAAGATTATCTTTATTTTACTTTATTTATTTTTTTGTATAAACGACATCAAAAGTGTGTGTAAAAAATATGCGTTTATTTTACGAATAAATCTGTCAAAAACTTTTTTATCAGGATTTTTATCCGCTTCGTAGCATAATCACTTTGTTCACCAAAACTTGCAAATGGTAAAAGATAGGGCATCTTTCATTTGACATATTAAGCCAGATTTACCCAATATATCAGTTTTTCCTATTTTACATATCATTTATCCCTTCAAATATTAATAAAATTTTACATAACCCATTTTTCTTAAATTTACAATTTTTGTCCCGTTTTCCCTCCCCCTCTTCGAGATTTCTACATTTCTTCTATAACCTTTTTTTTTTTTTTTATTAAATTTATTTTGCAAAATTCATTTTCATATATTTCCCATTGTGTGTACATGGTATTTGATTTCTTTTCGTTGATTGCGTTTGTCTTCTAAAAACGGGGAAAATTATTTTATTGGCATGCAAATAAATATTTTTTTATGGAATATTTTTTTATAAATAGGAGAATTTCGATCACTCAGTAAAAAACTGTTCTGCATACTATGACACTTCTAATGCATCTCAGCTTGCATTAACTGAAAGATAAAAGCTGCAGATTAAAAAAAACTTCAGTCAACATTTATCTGTTACAAATGCAAGATTATAAAAGCAATAACAAAAATTAAGTTTGGAATTCGTCATATATCTTCCAAGAAGAAGGAGAACATGAATACTTTCCTTATACACTAAAGTGACAAAAGTCATGGGATAGCAATATGCAAATATACAGATGGCAGTAGTATCGCAGCGAAAAAGTATAAATGCGCAGTTCGTTTTCCAGAACTTTCATTTGTGTTCAAGTTATTCATGTGAACAGGTTTTTCGTGATTTATGGCGGCACGACGAGAATTAACAGACTTTGAACGTGGAATGTTAGTTGGAGCTAGACGCATGAGTCATTCCATTGCGGATATCGTTAGTGAATTCAATATTCCGAGATCCACAGTATTAAGAGTGTGTCGAGAGTATGAAACTTCAGGCATCACATCCCATCATGGACAGCGCAGTGGGCGACCACCTGCACTTAACGACCGAGACCGCCGACGTCTGTGTAGAATGGTCAATGTTAATAGACATGCAACACTTCGTCAAATAACTGCAGAAATCAATGTGAGACGTACGAGGGACGTGTCCGATAGGACTGTGCGGTGAAATTTGTCTTCCTTGGGCTATGACAGCAGAAGACCGACTCGAATGTTTTTACTGACGGCACAACATCGCCTGCAGCGACTCTCCTGGGCTCGTGAGCATATCGACTGGTCCCTAGACCAGTGAAAAACCGTGGCGTGGTTAGATGAGTCACGATTTCAGTTGTTACGAGCTGATGGTAGAGTTCGAGTGTGGCGCAGACCCCACGAAGCCATGGACCCAAACTGTCAGCAAGGCACTGTTCAAGCTGGTGGTGGCTGCATAATGGTGTGGGCTGTTTTTACATAGCATGGACTCGGTCCTCTGGTGCAACTGAACCAATCATTGACTGGAAATGGTTATGTTCAGCTGCTTGCAGATCACTTGCAGCCATTCATGGACTTCTCGTACCCACACAACGATGGGATTTTTATGGATGACAATGCGCCATGTCACCGGGCCAAAACTGTTCGCGATTGGTTTGAAGAACATTCCGGACAATTCCAGCGCATGATCTGGCCACCTAGATCACCCGATATGAATCCCATCGAGCATTTATGGGACATCCTCGAAAGGTCCGTTCGTGCCCAAACTCCTGCACCATCCACACTTTCACAATTATGGACATCTATACAGACAGCATGGCTCAATATTCCTGCAGAGGACTTCCAACGACTTGTGGACTCCATGACACGTCGAGTTGTTGCACTTCGCCGGGCAAAAGGAGGACCGACACGATATTAACAGTCATCCCATGACTTTTGTCACTTCAGTGTATATATGTGTGTAAGTAGAGAAGGATCGTCCGGGTCACCAATATGTGGAGAAGGATCTAACCTGCGATGTTTGAGTTTGAAGTCCAGTAACTTAACCATTCGGCAAAAATGTACGTTCATGTCTAGTGGCTGTTACTGGCTAATTAAGATGTCACCCCATTTATATATCTTGGTTTTGAAGATATACCAAACACCATGAGAACCATGCTGAGATCATACATATGAGACTAAAACTGACAATTCTGCTATGAATTTCAGTGACATAACAGAAAGAAAATGTTTACGGCTTGTTTGTAACAGATCAATATATACGACAGATCTCTGAAGAAAAATTAAATTTTAAATCTGTAATTTTCCTGTATCCTGAGTCGTTTATTTCCGAATCAGGAAATGGTCACAACATAGCCTAGAATAATTTGTCAGATTAAACAGCATTTACTGAGTTTTGCGTACATGCTAGTGAGTTGAGTTTCTTTCGCATCTACGATTATTTGAATTTACAGCATTATTCTCAATGATAAGGCCAAATGTCCAAATCCTCAAAATCATTATCTGTTGCTTTGAATCGTACCCGAAACTGGCAACTTCTGAAACAAACAACATACAACAGAACTGCCATTTCTTTTCCACGATTAGAATTGACTTCATAATACTACACTTTTCTATTCTGTACGAATACAATAAAACAAACTTCACATCTCTTATTTCGCACACAATTTGATCCTTTCTCTGACCTCTGGAGGTCATAAAGCGAAGTCAAAACGATAAGTGGAACCTGAGATGACAAGG
>JAPMOQ010059908.1:3823270-3835345 GCA_026543055.1 Argiope trifasciata
GAATCAATGATTTCATCCGAGTTTTGTGCAGTAGTTTCTGAGGGTAAAGGCCCCTGACAACTCGAGGGTAGAAGTCTGACTTCTAGCTCATATGAAGACGACATTCACTCACTTGTATACCCCCTTTTTACATGGGGGCACTTTCACACACCTCACTGATACAACAAAGGATCAAGAACAACCATGACTAGTACCGGTGACGCCCAGATTACAGGGATGTCGCTCTACCACTAGAGCGATTACTAATTATCCGCCGAGCATATTACTAATTACTCCCAGAATTTAAACACTGCGAGAACAGTTTCTTGAGAATATGAAAAAGAAAACTTATTATTGAAACTTCACCTTCAAAACATCAATTGTTTCAACACAATGATTATTTTCCAATTTGAACCTTCGAGCGTTGACATGTAATGACTTTAATCATGTCCTCGGGCAGAAATTTGCATTTTAACGCTTTTGCATTTGTTATTCTAGCTTTATTTATCAAAAGAAACTTGGTGAATGACCTTATTAATTAGGCTAATGCTCTTAATCAACGCATGTTTTTAGATTTTTCTATTGTCTTTCAGAGTGAACTACCGTGGCTGTCAATGACGCTGTAATATACATGTTTTATTCCTATAAGACAGAATAGGAACGCTAACTTTGTTTACGACCATTTAAAGATGATATCAAGAAAGATTAATAATCACTTAATTTAATTTAGAAAGACCACACCTTAAAGAATCTTATTTGGGATTTGATTTCTTAATTGAAAAACAAAATAAACGTGATACAGAAATCATAATTGCAATAATCTTGGCTGCAAAATAGACTTTTTTTTAAAGAAAATTTTATCATTTTACTTTTAATTCTGTTGAATACGTAGTATAGATTAAATTAATAGTAATTGTCAAAAAAATTTCGATTTCGAGATTTTGATGAATCTCGCCAATTGAACGTTTCCTCTGACATGAAAAGTCTATTAGGGTGTATCTGAGGAAGTATCAAAGAAACCCTTCCCACTGGTATGTATACAAAAAAGTTGACAAATTTCTTGATATTGTTGAATTTGCAAGTTTCAGATTTTCTTGAGTTCCAAAAGAACAGTTTTTGGAATCATGTCTTTCTGTCTATAAACGCGATAATTCAAAACATTTTGAACTAGACTGACGAAATTCGGTATATGATCTTTACATCAAAGTTGTAGATTTTTATCAAATTTTGAACAACATTTTATTTTTCAGGAACTCTGTTGGAATTAGGGAGCAAGATTATTATAAAAAAAAAACATTTTTAAAAACTAGGTGAATGAAATTTGGCTCACAGGATTGTAGATTTCAAATTTAGAACCAAACATGAAGGGGTTGACCAACTGATAGTCTGTGCTTTCGTATACATGGAAAAGCAATAACTATAAAACTCAACCACTTAAATATATGCAATTTGGCATATGATTTTATGACTACAATTGCAGTTCTGTTTTAAATTTTGGTTTCAAACAGTCAAAAATTTTTTTCAAAATACACATTCATTATTCTTGTGTATCAACTGCATTTCGGCGATTAATCGCCAAAGATCGCACCTAATAGATTCTTTCGTAAATGTGTTTCCCCAGTTTCATTCGGTTACTAACACACATTAGAAATAACAGCATGGGAATACAATGCTCGATGGTTAAAAAGTTTGTAAGTCTTTTCTTTTCTTTTTTTTACTGGTAACACAAATATGCTTTTAAACTAGATAGGATCCAAATTCTAATAGATAAAGCAATAAATTGATCATCAATATCAGTTTTGGCTGAGTTATATTCGTGAGCCGATTATCCACTTCATCACAATTCTTTGAAGGTAGGTTATAATTCCTAGAAAATATTGTTATTTTTGCTTATAATCAAATACGAATTCTTCTCCATTTGTTATAAAGGTGCATAAGTGAGTAGTCGCTTTATAGGTCAAATTATTTAATCTGGATGCAACTAATTTGGCACATATATACTTTGGAAAGTGAAAGGCGCATTTTTGAAAAATGTTTTACATTTAAACTGGAATTTTAATTATTTGAAAATAAATTTTCGAAGGGTTTTGTCACTGCAACTTGCAAAAATATTACAGAACAAAAATTGTTTCAGTATTATTTTCAAATTTAAAACGAACAACTTTTAAAACCTATATATTTTTTTCTTTATTTAATATTTTCTTTAATTAATATTTTAAATATGTTTTATAAAAATCTATTTCGGTGTTGCAGTGAAACTCTAACTGTTATTATAGTTGTTACTAATATTTCACTTTGACTTATTTTTCCAATTCCTATTATTAGTTCACACTCTCCCTACATATATTCACGAATCTTTTTCTAATTTTCTATCGTTAGTAAAATACTTTTTGTTCATATACTCAAATTCATGTACATTTTTAAAAACTTTTAGTGGATGATATTTGACAGTTGCTTTTTAAATATCAAATAATTAATTAAATTTTTTCAGCAATAACTACTTGGTCGCCAAATGGTCGCCGAGTTCGTTGCCAAGCTCTGAGAATTAAGCAACGGTGAAAAGTTTCAAAATACAACTATTTTTAAATATAACTCCTTTTTCCAATTAAATAACCAGATGATTAACCCTTAGCTCTCAGGAAAGTAATACGATGCATGAATATTTGCCAAATAAGAGTACTTCTTTATTGCTCCGAAAAATTAATATATATAAATTTTTTTAGGCTGAATTTTCCCGGAAAATTAATCTACATACTTTTACCACTCAAAAATTAAGAAAATAATTAAATAAAACGATAAAATGATACACTGCTTTGAATGATGTGTGAGAGGAGAGTGCTAAGAATTGAAAAGATATACAAATAATTAGAGAAATGTACAACACAATAAAAAGAAAAGCATGAATGTTTGATACTATATGATGATAGTATGATACGTCTATCAAAATTTGAAACTTATTATTGAATAAATCATTGAATAGAATATATTCAACTGAAATTTTCAGCAATCATTAATACTCGGTAAATCAACTCGTCGTTTAAAGACCTAATAAGAAATAAAAAAATTTAGCATTCCTAAATTTAAAAAATATACGAACCAGACAGTTATACCATTAATATTATGATACCATTGAATTTAATTCTATTCAGATGGTTGATAAAAACTTTAAACAGAACATGTGTCAGGCCAATGCATAACATTAATTTTTATTTCAATTTGATATTTATAAATTCTTTATTGAAATAATCATAAACACCAAATCTCTATATAAAAAACGCTTGTGTGGACACAAAATCAGGCTGAATTTGTAAATCGCAGGTTGGCAACACTTCGATTGCTCTATAACAACTTGCTCTATAACATCAACATGCGGCTGGATAAGAATTCAAGCGAAAGAGATTGAAAAATTAACGGAGAAAATTTTTTACAATGAGTATAAGTCGTGCAGTATCGATTCTAAAACAAAATTGCCGAAAAAGAGAAAACAGGGCTAATGAAAATTCTCATGAATCATATAGAAATAGATCCAGTCATTTCAAAAGTTCAGTTTTCGAGTATATTTTTTACTTTACTGTTTACATTTTATAACTTTACTTTACATTTTTCATTTCTTTCATTTTTATCCTATTATGGAATGAACTAAATCAGAATATAGCTGCTTTCAAACTTTTTTTTTTTTTTGAAAATATCATTTTTTTTTTAATTTTGTTTCTGTGGTATAGTTTCCAAATTTGAAAAATTGTGATCAAAGGACAATTTTTTTGAATTTATTTCTGTGGTGGATGATTATAGTTCCTAAATGAGAGGTTATTTGTGTTTACATAATAACTTTTCTAAGGCCCAATTTTTGAAGGTACTTTTGAGTGTACACATTTTTTTATGTCTTTCATTGTTTTATCACATTTTAGAATAAACTATTTGACTATATCGTTTGCTAGTCTAAAGTGGTTTAGAAGATAGTGAGCGAGCGAAGCGATCCGAGAGGAACTGCATTAACAGTTCTTGGGAGTTGGTGAGCATAAACGAGCAGGGGGTGGAGTCCACTAATCATACATTAAAGGGTTAAATGAAAATCAAGGTAATGAAAAGTCTAACTGGTCACCAAAGGTGGCTAATATACTATAAAAATCAAATGAATCGGACAACTGAAAAAATTAATGTTTACTACATATTTACCGATGCTTCGAAGTACATCATCAGATAAAGACTCCCTTTTTTATATCAGTTAATTAAAGAACTTGTTCTGATCCTAGCTTCCCTTTCTTTTGTCAAAATTAAAAACGAAAGACAAGTTGACAAGTTTTAACAACATAAGAATTCCAGTGTGCACATCCTGTACAATTCATTACCTTGAAAAAAGAAACATTACATACAGCGGAAAGCATTCGTCCGTGACAATGTACCTCTCAGAAAAACTGACTGACACATTAACATGGACACAGATTTATAATAACCCTTGGGGCGCAAAACGGTCTTTCCGCGAAAGCCATATAAAAGGGAATGCAAACAATTGATATTACCTCGTTTCACCAGAGATATTAGTATGTTCTTTTTTTCATCCCATCTCAAGAATCACCTCCACCCGTGTGCGCCTCCCTCCCCGCCCGCTAGTTTGTGAATCGTCTGCGTACACCATTCCCAGCTGCTCTCTATGTGTGCAATAATCTGATGAACCCCGAGGTCACGGTCGCTGGCAGACGATTTTTTTTTTCATTCTTCGCCTCCTTTTCTTTGTCCATGCCCCCTTTCTCCTCAAAAGGGCGGTGGATCTCTAGCATTTTTTATTCTTTCTTTTTTTTTTTCCTCATTGTGAAGGATTTAATCTTTTCATTCGTTTCTTACATCCAACAGAAGAAAAGGGTTGGTCAGTCGGAAGTAGGTTCTCTTTTGCTTACCTTCCCCCCATAAGGATTTTTTTTTCTTTTTAGTGGAATGAAATTCAGTGCCCTTAATAGATTTTCATGTTATTATCATCTATAACATTTATTTATTATTACAAATACCCAAAAGCCTTCCAATTTTTCGTAGATTCACCCATCGACATTTGTTGATGGGTGACCCAACCCCATTTTACTTAATGCGTAATAGGCCTATGTCTGTTTTATACATTCTTGTAGATTGTCCACGGAATTCTGTCCAGCGTCTTGCATGTTTTCAGAAATTTCGTTCTGAATTGGACGAATTGCTTTCCAAAACTCTGCATGTAGGCCTTATTATTATTTTTTTCAATATTGTTAATTATATATGAGCTATTTTAAATATAAAATATAGTAATTATATATTAACTATAGCAAATTATAATCTAATATAATTAACCGCACCTTTTAGCATAATATCATACCTTGCACCATTGTTACGCTTTTTCATGACTCATAGATTTACACTTTTTGACATTTGGATTTTGTAAAGATTTCATATTTGGATTTTATTACAAATTGATATAAATATTTTTATTTCAAGAAGGCAACGATGGTTTTTGCGCCATAAAAAACAAACTCAACCCCAATATTTCTGAACTTTACAGTCAGACACAAGGAAGGAGGTAAAGCCGTAGCTGATTTATCGTATCTATAACATGAAATAAAAATATGCGTTTGTGATACAAAATCATTTAATGATCCGTTTCCACATCAATTGCGTTATTTAGTTTATAAAAATGTTTTCTGAAGATATTTACCGAAATAAGGGGAAAAGATTAGGAAATTTTAAATTAAAAAGTGCTTATTCGTGTTTATTTTTTTTTTTTTTTAGTTTCTTGTCCTGCTTTATGGTTGATCAAATAAAAAAAGAACAAAATGAATTTGTTCAAAAGAGTTATTTACAAAATATTTACCTTTCTACGTAATTACCGTGAAGATTAAAACATTTGCCGCATTGTTAGACGAGGTATCTTATTCTCTTTTCAAATAACATAATTGCTAGTGATGCAAGATGTGCTTTGACATTCTTTTAAACTCGTTATTATAAAAGTTCTCTTTTAAGGAAAGAATATGGAGCAGGAATGTCTTAACATTCACTTCCCAGACAGTTGCGGATTTCCGCAAAAGCGTAGGAGGCAATCGCCTTGTGATATGAGACCTAGGGGGAGGGCTTCAAAATCTTTATTGTAGTGCTGAATCACATATATTTTTTTTTAATTTCATTGCAGACTTACACACAATTTCTTTTTTCTTTATTCAGAAAAAGTATTTGAATAAAACTCAATAAGAATGAAGGGTCAAATCAGATCATAGATAAAAAATTAGAAAATTAAGATTTAAATTAGATTCCGAAATATCATTACACATATATATATATTACATAAATAAAATAAGCCTATATAATAAAATATGCTGCTGAAACGTGGGCAATGACCGAAAGTGATAAAGAAATCTTAGCAGGTTTTGAAAGAAAGATATTGCGAAGAATTTTAGGAGGTGTGAAATGTAATGACACATGGAGAAGAAGAACAAACTTGGAACTTTACAATCTATGCAAAGAACCTGACATAATAAAATTTATCTCAATCCAAAGACTAAAATGGGCAGGACACTTGATTAGAATGAAAGATGACCGAACTACCAAAAAGATCTTCGACGCTAAACCACCTGGAACCCGCAAAAGGGGTAGACCGAGGATCCGGTGGATCGAGTGTCTAGAAACAGATCTAAAAGTTCTCAGAGTTAATAACTGGCGAAGTCTATTCAAGAAGCGGGCAGCCTGGAATTCGATTCTGCGGTAGGCCATGGCCCACCCTGGGCTGAAGCGCCACTGAAGAAGAAGAACATAAGCCTAAAGAGGAATTTAAAAGCGTAAATAAGTTTAATTCACGCTACTTTCTAATTATTAATACAATTTAACTAGAAGGAGGCCACAGAATTTAGTGCCCGGGGCCTCAAGTTATTAAAATCCACCATTGCTTCCAAAGCTGCAATTTTGGCATCGCTTCCCTGAACTGAAGAACTGCTTTGCTGGTCAAAGTTTACACATTCATTAGGAGATTCAAAGGAACGTTTAAACAAATTTTATATCACTGGCGATTCCTTCGAAAATCACTTCATCTTTGGTCCATCGGAATTTGTGATGAAAGGAGAGGGGGCGTGTAAATATAAATATTTCATTCAAGTGATTAAACTGGGCCCTTTACAATATCAAATTTAATAACTATCTAGCCGTCTTTGGTGAACAGTTTATTCCCCAAAATCAATGAGTTTTTAGGCTGTTATTAATGGGATGCATTTCGTTAAAAAAACATTTCACATTGCAATTTTATACGATTTAGGCACAAGAATTAATTGAAAATTATAAAGAGTATAGATTACGAAATAAAAACAGAAGTGAAAATCTTATTACTGATTTAATAACTAGCAAACACACACACACAAAGAAGGGGAAAAAGGGGGGGAATGAATTTTTTGATAGACAGTTTGAATTCCTTCATGGCATTGAAAGCATCAGATAATGTATCAAATGTTTTTAAAAATTAAGTTAATTAAGAAAAATGCCAGAAAATTAAATTTATATAATTAGGAAAGAAAATCCTTTTAGTTTTAAGATAGTACAAAAATATTTTTTATAAGATAATTGTTTTAAAAGGACATTTTTATAAGATAATTGTTTTACGGAGTATCGATTTCCGTAGACAAGTCCCACAGACTTTGGATAATTTAAGACTAATATAAATCCTAACGACTTAAGAATAATATGTGGGCGCCATATTCGAAAAACATTTGAGCACTTTCTTGCTATATAAACGGAACAATTTTTTAATAACAACTTTGAAAGCCGTTCAAATATGCGCGTAAGATTGCAGACCTTTATATGATTTTGACGTGTGTGGCGAGGGACCGAACTTTAACAGACTTACTTATCTGACAATGATAAATCTACTTTTGCGCTTGCTTGAACTTTTTATTTGAAGACTATTTCTTGATTTCTTTTACATTTTCTTTCCTCTGACTAAATGTCCTCTTCGGTGATATGGCGAACACTCTCCAAAACACGTCTAATACTATTTTGTAGCTCCATTTATCAGCTAAACGTTAAATTCAGTACAGCTGCAAAACTATTCAGTGAATGAAATAATCTGAAATTCCTATGATGTTTTATTTACATTCGACTGATGCCATTCGACAATTAGTAATTAGTTCGATTTCTGTGGCCACTTACTTTAGTGTTTTTACTTTATGTATATATACATAGATAGATAATCACAATTATTAATTTGTAAATCAAAAGTCACAAAATAAAAACTTATATAGAAGGCTCGAGTACTTTTTCATCTCGCCACTAAGTTATGACTTTCTTCATTGAAGTTTATTTATTTCAACTGAAATTCTTTCTTTGAATTCAAGCAACAACTTCGGTTTCATAGCACAGTAGAAGACAAATTCGTGTGCTTTTAAATCGAATTTTGTATAATTTTTTAACATATGTTGTTAAAAAACATCATTTATAATTCGAATGCATTTTGATTAATTCGAAATCAAAGCTAAAAAGTATTTAAACTTATGTTGTTGTTGTTTCAGAAATAGACATTACTATGCATTCGCTGATAGTTGCCCACAAATTTTTTAGGGTTCTTATTTTATTCGGACTTTATTATTGTGTAGTTTATTCAATCCTAATTTGACTATATTAGATGCGAATAATCTATTTATTTTGAAGCATTTTTATATACATGTCGCATTTATAATGATGCAATATATTCTTTTTATTACAAATTACTCATTTAATGAAATTAATTTTTAACTATTAACGCTTTTTTTAATTGGAATATTTATTACGAATTATTAAAATTGTTTAACATTGAAAAGGAAATCTTTTTCCTATTATTAAAATAAAAATTGTTGCTTTCTCTATACATATTTAAAAACCGAGATTTAAAAAAAAATTCGAATAGTATTAAATAGAATTTTTATTGTGATCTCATTAATTTCGAATAAACCAGATTCCATTGCAGTAGAAAATACATACAGTATGTAAAAATTAAATTCTTAGATGTAATCAAACCATTTTCATTCCGAAAGTACAGCATGTTATTAAAAGAAAAATTTTCTAATTTTAAAATTAAACTGTGGCAGCATACTGATCATTATATATTGGTTATAAGACGGCAAGTAGGCAGCGCATGTGCAGAAAGACTGGAAAATGCTGTTTAGTCGATGGCAAGGAATGTTCCAACGGGACAACATACCGTTGTATTTTTTTCTTACTGCAAATGCGTTAGTAGAATTTGGCGATTTTACTGGCGTGAAAAAAGTAATCACTTATCGAAGATTAATTCCAATATTGTTTGCTGTTTGTTCTTTCTGATGCGAGATTATGTGTATGATTTTTAAATTATATGTTATTTTTCTTCTATAGTTTTCCAAATTTAGGTATGTAGACCTTTTTTATTTATTTTACCATGCTTCTAGTGTAAATATCCATCATTTTAATACGATATGCAGGGAAAAAGAAAAATTCAAGGATACCGAAACAGCAATTTATAGGGAAGCATGAAATGTCTGACTCTAACTTAGAAACTGAGGCAAACATAAATCAATACCTTTCTGCGAGTACGCTGCCTACCGGCCAAATGTAAACTCAGCTCGGAAACCAACAAAAGATTTTTCGGATCCATTAAATCTTCAAACTGCTCCTCCCTTCCCACGATCCTCTCTTGCAGTTTTCTGCGTTGCTTTAATGTCTGTCCAGGCATCAAATACACGAGCGAGAAACGCGTGTCTCGTCGGCAAGAGGACAGTTCGTAGAAACTCCACTTAATACTTTTTGCCTGCTGATATTTGACTCAATAGTTTCAATGTTCAGTAAGCATGTACACCTTAGGTGAAAGGTATGGCAAAAGTATTGCCACCACCAATGGCAAACATTTGGTGAAAAAGTGAGTTCCCATTCGAAATATTTAGAATATAGAACAAATATTACGCTATAAAGCGAAAAAAAAAAAAAAACATTGTTGATCTTAAAATAAGTTACATGGTTTTTATTATACAACTATTTTTTTTAAATTTATAAAATTTATTTATACAAAAGGTTAAAATCTTCATAAATATCTATATTTAGTGGAATATAAAAATCTTAAATTACACAAGAAACTAGATAACGTGCTAGATAAATTCTATAAAGCCATCATAATTCATTTTAATATCCTAATTTTTTAAAATAATTAAGTAAATTCGATCTAAAAGGTAGTAAAATGAAAATTGGATGGCTTTATATCATTCTATATTTTTGCACAAGTCATTTATTTATAAAAAACCACTGGTATGGTAATATAACCATAATGTCGAATATTTCAGCTGATGTATCAAATATGATTATCTCTAATGCATAACCAAGGCAAGATAGAAACATATGTGCCATCATTTTTAATTCCAAGCTTTAAATGATTTCGTGATAACTAAAGAAGACCCAGAAAATAAAGTTTGTTTTTTATAGAAGTAATTGAAATATGTTTTCTATAGAATTAATTTTATATGGAACGAAATCTCAACTGGAAAGCTAATGAAATTATGATCTAATTGTTTTTCTGTGTGCAAAAAAATTCTCAACAACTATTTTTCAATATAAAACATTTTTCTTTGGCATAAAATAATTTCTAGAAAATATTTTGATTTTATAAAGATAGTAAAACCACAAAAACTATCTGAATGAATATTAGAAAAAGAACCTTTTCATATTGTAAATGAAAGCAAGAAAGAATTCCAAAATATATCTTTATGAAAAATCACTGGTGCGATATTTTTAAAAATCCACTTTTAATAGCTTATTTGATCAAATATTGTATTTAAATAAAAAAAAATTCTTAGCTAGAGTGATGAACAAAAAAATGTATAACTTAATTATCATATTCATTGATTAACATGTTATTCATTTTGTCTAAAAATGGCTATTCTTTTTAAGTGCTGAAACTACAAATTTAGGGCTCTTTTCTAATAAAATATATTCAAAGGAAAAGAGGGTGAAAGAATCAAAATTTCAAAAATGTTTTCTAAAATGATCAATAGATGGCGTCATCTGCAAAATTACAGAATACCATTCATTTTCATTAACGAAAAAGAACCTCCAACTAACACTAAGAGCTTACTTTCTGATCTTTATTTTTTTTTTTAAATTATCCATTCCAATTTTAAAATGACATGTTTCTCTAAAAAAGCTTTTGATATTCAAGGTAATTTCTCATTCTAACAGCTTCAACTGAAAGATACTCAACAATTTTCTTAATAAATAAAACACTATTCCTAAATAAACTTTTCCTTTAAATGTATGTTTGAATCCTGAATTAAATCATATAAATTATTTATATGCATAATCTTCTGAAAATAATTAATGAGTGCAGGCATTTTAAAATTCAATAAAAGAGCCATATATAAAATTCTAGTTTAATCACTTTAATGAACTTAAAAATTCAATGAACATGACATGATGCACTGCTCAAAAGTGTGCATGTAGAAAAACACAAGAAGCTTAAATAATTTTTATCCACATTCTGCAATTTAGGAATATCAAAAGATCATAATCAAGTCTGAAATATATGCACATTTATAGATTAAACAAGCTCCACAAATTACAAACATGCTAATTTTTCCACATCAAGTTACCTATAAAAGTCTATATTTACACCATACCATCTTTTAAAGACACAGGAGAACAATCTTATCAATTGTAAAAAAAAAAAAAAAAAAAAAAAAACTGATTATTAATTTAATGACAAAAGCTTATTTTTTTTTTTCATAAGATAAGGCACTTATTTCATCTTTTGAATGACAGAAGTCATAATAAATAGGAATTTTCCTTAACCTTATTAAGTTAAGAGTTGTAGATTAGGAAATATTATATATGGATCAAAATAAGAAACTATTAAATACTTAAAAATTAATTTTGCAATTTAGAGCCTAAAGCAATAAGTTCCTAAAAATTTACTTATGAAAAAATTAACTAAATGCATGTAAGAATAGTTCTCCACAGACAATCAAAGAAAACACCACAAAGTACAGAATTCATCGAGTATTGAAAAAGTACCAAAGTCTGAAAGCATGCAATGTGTGTGACATTTAACAATGAAAGTGAAATATACACTTGCACAACAAATAAAATGCTTCATATTTACAA
>JAPMOQ010059908.1:3835355-3857420 GCA_026543055.1 Argiope trifasciata
AGTGAAATATACACTTGCACAACAAATAAAATGCTTCATATTTACAACATTATACATTTGCTTACGCTCTTTGTCAAATGAATATTAGTAAAGTTTTTGATAATTACATAGACAAGTAAAGTTTTTGATAATCACATAGACACAAAAAAGGGGGGGGAGGTATTATATGGCAAAAGAAGTTGACAATATACAGAAAGCTACACACAGTAAAAATTCTAAATACAATTCAACTGTAGTTTTTAATATACTTTATTAGAACTTGATATTAATACTCTAAGCAGAGTAATAGGTTTTTACCAATTCCTACTATCCTTTCAAAAATCAATTACCTATCTTTAAATATATAGCATCTGAAAATTCCATATATAAAAGATTTTTAGTATTCAAAGAATTCATTTCCTTTTTTATTCATTTTAAAAATTGATTTATAGACCTTAAAGTTAAAAATAATTAGAGGCCAATATTACGTAATAAAATTTTGCAACAAATGGAAAAATGATATTTTATGGCGATCTTTCAATGTAATAAGCATGTAAAATATGTAACGACATTAACTGTAATGAAGAATTTCATAGCATCATTAGTATTGCCAACTTGAATTATTAATAAAGTAGATTGAAATAATAAGAGCTTCAATGTTATGTTAAGTTCTATAAAAAATGAAACAATATATTAATTCTGGTAGAAAATCCTTTATAGAACCTGGCAAAACAAATATATTTATTCCTTGCAGTCACATTTAGTATATAAGTAGTTTTATTTACACAGCATTAAAAGTTACTAGCAGTCAAGTTTTATTGTTGTAAGGTTGATACAAAGTTCATTTTACACTAAATGGTAATATAAAAATTTGTGAACTTCTTGAAAAGTTTGCAAGAATAAATAAATGTTTAAAAAAAAATTGAGCTTATTTAAAATTAAAAAAATACATTATCTCATAGAATATGAAAGAAGAAATCTGTCTAACATACCACTTAGTTTCATACTGAATAACCCATCAACAGCACCAATATCTAATTGTACAAAATTACATTTGTTTCTTAGTAAAGAAATGAGAAAGGTAAATTTGAGTCTTATAAAGCTCAAGACTAATTTCAAAACCTCAAATTTTTATAATTACTGCTTAGATCTTATTCAGATATGCATTTTCTTTCTTTTTTTTTAGTGCTGAATATTCAAAGGCAATATGCAATGTTAAATGCATAAGAAAAGTAACATAAAAAAGAAAATAATCATAATTGTACAAAATCAATAGTTTAAGAACCAAGTGTCAACCTTTGATTCAAATTCTGCATCAAAACATCTCCAAAATCAAAGAGCAGAAAATTCACATCATAAGAAAGAGTGGGGGGAAAAAATTGAAGTATTATGAGTAAAGTCTTACTTGGACATTATAAATCAAGTTAAACTATATATAAAATAATTTATTTATTTAGTACATTCAAGAAGTTCCCAACTTTTTAATCAAATTTTGAAGCAGATGCCTTAATTAAAAAATTTTCATTGTACTAAAAGACAAGTAAAAGAAAAAATGATTCAAAGCATCCATGTTCACTAATTATTAAAAAAGCAAGGCCGATTCATAATATATGTTAAGTTCAAAACATACAAAAGTGAAACAATTTAGATAAATATAATATTGAATATGTAAGCATTTCAAACCATAAAAGAAAAAACATTGTCAATTCGATTCTTAAGGCAGTACAATTTACATTACATAATGTTGCAAATTGTACTGTATAGATAGCTATTAATATTGTACAAAATAATAAAAGCATTAAAATGGAAAGCTTTTTAATGATAAACAAGTATTATTAATACATGTAAATAATGGAAACAACTTTTTAATTTGAAATACATTTTTTTAATTAGACAATCAGTTCCAGTTTGTTTAATATTTCTCATAATGTTAATATTTCTCATAATCTGAAATGCATACACATCTAATTAAGTACAATGAACTGTCATCTGTACTGATGAGATTTCAAATATTCAGATATGATTTAAATCGTTTATATTTTGAAAACTGCAATTAAATAATGAATTTAAAATTACTTTAGGATTATTTAAGGCATCTTTTATTCAATGAAAAAAACTTGCATTGCAAATAACTAAATATTATGAATTGAAATATATTTGCATATTATATTTAAGAATTATTCTAATTCATCAATAGAATACATCACTAAATAGGCAGAATACAAAAAGTTTATATATATTCATTTTAATTTTCTTTCAACTACATTTTTGAAAGTGGACTTGAATTTCATTTCAGATGTAACAAAGGAAAACTATATACAATAAATTAATATCACAAACTGAGCATTAAAAAAAAAAAAAGAAAGAAAAAATAGCAGCAAATGGTTTCACAAAAGATAATTCATTCAAGCTCTTCATCACTCATATTTAGAAAACAAATGCTTCACTGGGTATTATTTGCCTCAAGTTATAATACCTGAATTCTGTACATCTGAAATACAATGAATGCCCAATATTGTGGGCACATACAAGATTTATGATATTTTGAAAATGCAGTCACAAAAGATGGGTAGGAGGGGAGATGCACATATTTTCATCCAATGCATGTTCCACATATGTCCAAGTACTTTTTTTTTGTGAGATATGCAGAAAAATGATAGCAATGAGTGTTTCCTTCATCACAAATGTTAGCTCTACAAAAATAATCCACAAATTGAGCACCTCACTTTAATCTCAACAAAATAAGTATCAACAATTTACACAAACGCTGCCTGAGAACAATCATCATTCAATACTTTTCCAGGCTTGGAATCCGGAAAATACAAAATACAATGAGTAAAAACAGTTTTATAGGTCCAAAAGAGGGATAATGTTCCTCCGAAAACTAGCTATGGACAAAAAATTGGGTGGAATGCTGTTTCTCAAGACCTTTTCTTCACTCCTGATGCTGAACTGGAACGATGGTGCTTCTTTTCTTCTCTGTCAACTCTCCGATCTGTATTAACTACATACACCACAGGTGATTTGTCTTCACGACGTGTCTTCATTTCCCTGTCATTGTCTACACTACGCTTCCCTGATTCTTCATCATCTTTGTCCCCCTTCTGACGTCTGCGGCGTGATTCAGAAGGGCTATCATCAGGATACTCTCGTTTCCTGCTAGTCTTCTTTTCTTTTGGTTTGGTTTTTTCAACACTTACTTCTACTTCTTTGTGCAATTTTTCTACAGAAACTTTATCCCGGTTACCATTTCTTTCATCACTGCTGCGTAAATCCCTCTCTACTGGTTCCCTAGGACTTCTAGAAGAAGCTCCATCAGTGCGCCGACGCTTGTGCTCTCGCTCGGCATCCAAGGTATCTGCAGCACGACGATGGGAGTGAGAATCTCGACCTGAATCAGATACTTCTCGATCTGGCACACTGTTACCTTGCCGTTCTTCCCTACGTTTCTCTTCTTTCAAACTGACTTGCTTTTCAATATCATTTTTGACATTAGCTCGCATTGGGCTAGTGTTTTCTGAACTAGATTTCTCCTCCTTAACTCTTACAATCTTAACCCTGTTATTATTTTCCATGCCATTCTGCTCATTTTCAGAACGTGGAGCTGACCGTTTGTTCTGAGAGTAAGATGGTGAAACAGATGGACGTTCAGAAGAACCAGATTTTACACGATTAGGTTCAATTCTAATATCAGGATTTGATTTCCTATCCTTAGTAACCTCTATAAGATTCTCATTTTCACGCTTTTCAGTTTTAGGAGGAGGTTCAGGTTTGACAGCTGCTGCAGTTACAACTTGGCGAGTATTTTCTTTTAGATGAAACTCGCTTTCTGGAATGAGGGATGGCTTTTTATTTTTCAATATACCAGAATAGCCAGTAGCTAACACATATATATCTGGTCTTTTTTCTTTTTCTTCAATTTTTATTTTTTCCATGCGACGATCCAGAGCTCCTCCTAAACTTTGTATCACAGGAAAATGAGGGGCAATTTTCCAAAGTACCAAGAGGCTATTTCTAATCTGGACGTAGTCACCAGAATCCAAGCATTTCAAAAGTGATTTAGTTATTTTAAAATGCCATTTGTGACAAACATGGCGATAGTTTTCATAGTCCACATGATCAACAGATGAATCTCCAGTTTTATCAGCAACCTTGAACTTGGTCATAAATCCAGGGAAATTCGCACATTCTTTATCAAATATTGCTTTGTCACTATGCCATCGCATCACAGTTTCCAGCATGGAACACAGGAAAAGTCCATATCGGTTTGCTTCATTTTCTGTACAAGATGCTACAGTCATCGTTATGTCACAAAATACTCGGTCATAACAAAGCAAAGTGGAGAAGTTTGGGGTCTTTAAACAATGGATTAGAAGAACAAATTTTGCACAATACAGGGCATCTACTGAAGTGAAAATGCAACGAGGAAATAAACACAGCTGTAGGAACTGAGTAATAGTTTCATTCTTTGCAGCTCTGGATTGAAACCAGTCATCTTTCTCACATCTTAATCGAGCCATGACACGAGCACAATGTTCCTGTTGCAATTTCTCTTCTTCGACCAGTTTGGTAATAAGAGCATCACATCTTTCACGGTCCTTCTTCTTCTTACCAGCATCTTTGCTCTCCTCACTTTGGAGAACTGCCTTTAATTTATTTATTTCACGCTCATAGCTACTACTGGGAACTACCAGGTCATACATACTCAGAGACCAGAAAGTAACATAAAATTGAGGATTCAAGTCTTCCCATGCCTTTTTATGCACTTGATTTGATTTTACTGATTGTACAATAGGAGAGGTTATAGATTCAACAATTTCAATATATTTCTTCACACTCTGCTGAGTACTTAAAGCTTTCATATTCTTGTCTTGTTTACGAAGTTCTTCAAATTTTGAATTCAAATTATGATTTAATGAGGGCCTGGATAAGTAGAAAGCAACATCAGTTTGAATGTTATATTCAGTGAGCAATGCTGAAACAGAAGGAAGTCTGTTGGCATAGTCTTCCATGTTCAAGTTGTTAGCAAGAAAACTACCATACTGTACAAGAGTATCTTGGCACTGATCATACAGCTTCCCTACTAACTTAACATGACTATTATCATTCTCATGGTACAGAATGCAGTTCCTTTGTTGAGCCATCAACAGACATAGCGGGATAGCTAAATCTTGATCAAGAAGGGATTCCTTTAGGCGTTGAGAAGATTTCTTAACATTCCTCAGTTGATTAAAATAACCACCTTCGGATCGCAATAACTCACCACCAGTCATAGCTTCAAGCTGTTCTGCAGTCATTTCTTCAGTTGCTTCAATACCAGCCATTTTTTGCACAACTTCTTTCAGAATCAACAAGTCAAGACTTTTGCCAGCAATAAGTTGATTTGCAACATGTTGCAAGAGACCAGAAATATCAATTGGATACTTTTTAAAGACAGCACCCCCAAAGTTTGCTAAACTTTGCAACCAGACAGATATGCTAGTGCCATCATGCTTCATACGGTCTTTTTCCGAATTTCCAAGCGCTTCTATGACACAATAGGCCAAAACATCATAAGATAAAGAAGTCAGATACTTCAGAGAATCAATGACAGGGCCTATTAAATTATCCCAATTTTGGATTTGAGATAAAATGTAATCAAAGATGTAACCTGGATTACTATGGCTGAGTTTCCCAATTTGTCGGCCTGATGGCTTAACATTTTCCTTGCTCAAACGCTTCATGATGTATTTCAGTCTTTTAAGAATATCAGCTTTAACTTTTAATAAAAGAGGATGTGAAGTACTTGCAGATGTTTTCCAATTGTAATAAAATGAGTAACGATTTTGGTATGGAAACAATTTAAGCAAACTCCACAATTCTTCTGCCATGCAACAGTTGCATTCCAAAAGAGAAAGAGATGGTAATAGAGAATGATCTATAATATTTGATATGGCAGCAATACCATATTCAGGAACTTCCGATTTAGTACTCATCCAATATCGAGATAAACGTATAATTTTTGCCATTAACACAGGATCAATGTGCAAGTGAGGTCCAAGAGAAACAATCATTTCACAAACATCATTAAATAATTCAGTAAAGTCCTCAACTTTATTAATATTTACATTTGAGTCTAATGTCAAGGGTGTATTTGCTCTGATCTGAGGGGTGAAGCTATGCTTTCTAAAAAAATCATCGATAAGTACATGAATTAAATGACACAACTTCTTGGCAATGAATAAATGAGAGGTAGCATAATAATCTGGAAAACAGCCCATAAGTTGGCGAGCATGTTCCCAATCTCCAACATCAATTAAAGCGGCACACAGGCCCAACTTTTGGTTATCTTCAACATCAGATTTGATCTCGGTTTTAGCACCTTCTTTATTGGTATCATTAGTTGCATTAGTGGAAAGGCTGTTCAACTGTTTCACATAAAGATGAGCATTGTCAAATTCTTGTTTGTGCTCTTCAACTATTTTACTATCATTTGGTGTCAGTAAGGAATATAATTGACTTAGCTGCATGACTTCAGCTTTCAGCAAAAAAGCAGCAACCCTATACAAAGAGGCAGGAGTTTCTTTTATATCACCATTTTGATAAAAACCAAACTTAAATCCTATCACCTGACTTATTGTCTCTGATGCTCCAAAATAAGAACGTAACAGCTGGGTAAAATAGTCTGAAAATTGAGGTTTACATTCAAAGGATTCCAAGATTACATCCAAAACTCTATTTGGATCCAGATTAAAACAACCAATCAAGGACTGAAGAACTTCTAAAGAGTGTTCTATATTTGGTTCTTGATCTAGTGGTGGATCCAATTCAGTAATTAATTTGGCATAACCTTCTATTTCTTCTCGATACAAGTTATACTTTTGCTGTTTGTAAAACAATCTGGTCTTTGTTTTTATAAATTTTGTCTGAGTATTACGAAGTAATTTCATTATACCAGCATCACCAAGAGTTTCAAAATCCAAGCGTTCCTTGAGTATAAATTCAGGTACAATTTTATTGCAGAAACGGAGTAAAGTGAAATACCTTTCCCTATATGTATGACCTGATTCACTGCACTGAGATTCAGTGTCCAATATATTCAAGATGTCAGCAATTAAAGATGGTAATTCAGGATGCAAAGACAGAATTTCACTCAGAGCTGACACTACTGCTTCAGTTGTCACTTCACCGTGGACACAATAGCGGCATAATTCATACAGTACAAAATTTAAGTCTTTTGGTTCACTACCAAAAGCAAGACTGGCATCCTGGAATTTTTCAAGGACATTTTGGCAGTAGTTGATGAATTCTAGACGCTCCTTTTCTCCCCATACTTTGAAGAATTCAGCTTTGAAAGGAGCCATAGTGCTCACTGGCAATTTCTTTTTTTAAAAGAAACACTTTGAATAAATTAAAACTTCCCTTGAAGATGGCAGAGTCTCCTACTTAAGGACATCCTACTACTAGCTATTTCATCAGTTAAGAACTATAAGCCAGCATCCTAAAAAGGAAATTGAATACATTATAATTTAAATTAATAAAAGTTATTGCACATTTTAAAATACATATGATAAACTTCTAACAATAAAATAATTTACTACACTTTATTTTAAATACAAAATAACAAATTCTAGTGATTATTCTTCAACGGAAAATTTTAAAATTATCCAACCCAAATTCATTCCAAAATTTTAAAGTAGAAATACTAACAAATTTTTTCACTAAACTGTGCAAGAGAGAGGACCTCAAAAACATACAGAATTAACACGTTCTAGCAAAAATAAAAGAGAGTACAATAAAAAATGTGTTTCTATTATTTTAATAATTGATAATTTAAAAAATAAACAACTATGATCTAAAATGCCATACATATTTAATTTCATACCAGTTTATATAGTGCATGATCTAAAATTACATTTTAAAGTATTTTTCAAAACAGACTCAGCATGCAAGTTTAATTATATATTTTAATAAAAACTTGTATTATGTAAAATGAATTACTATAGAAATAAATATATTATTTCAGCAGCAGGAGTATCAATGTATAGAATCACAACTAGATTTTAACAATATTTTAAACTTGATTTTTTTTCTTTTTTCCTTATTACTGTCTATAAATACAAGCTATTACACCATAAAACAGTTATCAAAATTAAATTGAAAACTCGCATGCTGTATTTACAAAAAAATCAATGAAATGAACATGGTAAAACTAAATCCCATCGCCTCCACACACAATTTGCTGAAACAAAACAGAAAAGATAAAGTTTCCTCAAATAAGAATCAGCTTAAAGTTTAAATAGTTGTATCTCTCTCATGCATTTTGATTTGATTACAAATATAAATAATTTTAGTTTGCATTCAAGAAACAGCGACTTTTTCATTTATACAAAAAACATATGAATAATTTTACATATTGCGTCCAATAAAAACAAATATTTCTAAAATAAATTAGATATTGTAAAAATTTTGATAATACATTCATTATAATTTTTATTTCTGAATATTTTTATAAGATTATAAATGATATATAAGTTGAAGCTATATAAAAATATGATTCTACATTCAAAAAAGAAAAACTGTTTTGCAAAGTTGTGCATTTTTTAGAGGGGGGACATTTTTTTAATTGTTAAGAAAAATGAAAGTGTTGTCGGCCAATTGAAAAATATGGATTTTTGCAAAAATTACTAATATTTATCAATAAGATATGTTCCAGTTTGTTCACTGCAAGAGGAAAAATGGTATTATATGCAATAGGAAGCATGAAGTTTTGTCCCCATATTATATGATTTCATTGGCAGAAAAGGATTTTTTCATTAATTACATAAGTGAAAAAAAAAATAGATATCCATGCATATGAAGTAATTTGATAAGCATTACCTAAAGTAATTCAAAAGAATAAGAAGCCAGACATCACAATGCCTTTTGCGTAAAATTACCTTCTATGTAATTCTAATTACCTTCTATATAAAATTGGAGTTAAGTTACATAAATAATGGATAAATTAACTAGAGGAATTCACAGAAACTGCATTAGTGGGGTAGTTATAACATGAAAAATGGTTTCTATACTAAATATTAGCAAAGAGCCTGAAAAAACATTGCCTTTCCAGTAAACCATAAAAAAAAAAAGACAAAAAATATGCAATAAACTAGAGTATGACTACAATTTTTTTTTCTTAAAATAGTTAAAAGTGAAATGTAACATATAAAAAAGCTACTGTTAGTACTATATATAGTACTACTAATATGTAATTTTTTAACTACCCTAATACAAACATTTAAATTTACTTTTTCTAGTTTGACATTTGCAATTGTGAGTATCCAAATAGAAGAAAATGGACAAATCAAAGTTATGAATAGCAATAACATTAAAGGTTACAGAGTGGACCATTACAGTGAGTTTAATAATTACAAGCCAACTCCCAGTATATTTCAGAGTATCTCATTAATTTGAATAGAATTTAAACACTAACAATCAATATACATTGTAATAAAATTTTTTATTTTAAAACACATTACATTGTATTGGTATATTCTCTATTTTTAGGACATCAAGTATTATAAGATCATTAAATGGGGATGCAATTGTTCACAATCCCCCCTCCCACCTTATCAGAAAGTTGACACGCTAGAGGGAAGGGGAAAAATAAAAAATAAATAAAAAGAGGTTGATAACAATTCAGCTTTTAATTTTTCTAAAATAATACTATTTAACCCCTTCCCGTAAAATGACGAGTATAGCTCGTCATTGATTTTTTATGCCATATAGCACAATGACGAGTTATACTCGTCACTGTGCTATATGGCATGATGAGTAATACTCGTCAAGCGACTAAAGTTACTGTTGAATATAATAATAAATTTAATTTAAAATTTCTAGTGTATTGAATTCAAAGGCACTTTTTTACTTATATTGATATCATAGACCACTATTATATATTGTTTGATTGTCTGGGTACAAGTTATGGCCAAACTATTAGTAGTCATTCTAATATATTCGTTTATTCATTCTAATAAACATTAAGCCTGAACATCTGACTTACTAAATGCAAAACATGCAGTGATATAAACATCTTAATGAATAAGAGTAATGTGAATCAAGAAGATCAAAGTGATTAAGAAAAATAAAAAATAAGCATATATTTAATTGATACTGAAACTAGAGACAGTGAAATATTACCAAGAAGGCGAAAATGTGCATAGTGACTAATAGGTGAATTTTGTGAATATTCTGGAGCCATAGATACATTTTATGCCTGTAATAAAATAAAAATTATGGGAGTGCCTAGTGTAAACGCAAAACCTAGAGGATAAATCCAAAATCTGATAAGTGATACTGATAATGAAACTAATGATAGTGAAATATTACCAAGAAGACGAAAACACGCTACAGTGATTAATAAATGAATTTTATGAATACTCTGGAGTCGCAGACACATTATGTGTCTGTAATAAAATAAAAATTACAGGAGTGCCTGGTGTAAATGGGAAAACTAGGAGGCTAATCTGAAGTCAATAGAAGTTTTTGAAGAAATGCTGAATGCAAACTTACTACTCCATACTAATAATATAATTTTAATTAATAATTATAAATTAGTTAGAATTATAAAATAAACTAAGTTTTCTTAAATAAAAATTAATTAGCTATTTCACGAATAATTTTTGCATTCTTAAATCTTACTGGAATGGGGTTAATAAGCTTTCTATTCCACAAACTATTCTTTATTCTATATGAAAATATTTCAAAAATTGTATCATGTTTCAACAAGAAGCTTATAAAATTTGAATAACAAGAATAAAATGTATTTCCTTTTAAAGTGTAATCTGTTGAGAGCAATCAAATTTTCCAACAGCATGCTTGATCATATATTGATCACACAATTCAAAGGCTTAGTAAACAAACAAACAACAGCAATAAAAAAACACCTGTGCTGAATGTAGTTAATCTTGATTATAATACTTAATAAAATTTATTTTCTCGAAGAAAAAAACGACTATTTTGTACAGCTAGCTCATTTATATCACTTTAACCACTAAGATATCACAGCAATTGAGAATTACTGACAAGGAGAGAAAAAAATTAACAGTTCACTAGAATTAGTTTGAAAATTTTAAGTTTGTTTCTTTATTCATGATGTAAAACTGAAATCAAAAACTTTCCAAGGTCACTTTAATATCCATAGAAAAAGAAATAAAAGCAAGTTAATATGATAGGTTGAATAATGCTAATAAGTTGCTAATATGATCAATTCATAAAGCCTATCAACAAAAGTTCATACATATAAAGCAGAATATTGTATGCGATAAAAATGTTTACTATAAAAAAATGAGTTTTCAAATAAAAATTTAAATAATTAATATTTAATACATTAAAAAAAAATCCCTGAACCTCACAGTTTGAAAAAATTATAAACCTAATCACTGAAGTTAAATTTTCATTGTATACAAGATAAAATTCCAATACAAAAATATTTCTATAAAAGTAAAGTATTTGATCAAGTAAATTATTTTGATATCAAAAATATTTTTTGTGTGAATAAGAATTTAAATTCTTTTAGACCTAATAACAGAACATCATGTATTTTACCACTTTATAACTTTAACATTCTCCTTATTAATTTATTTTCATTAATACTTTAGTTATTCGATATTAAAAGTTTTCATTTAGATAAATGATTGAGATATTTTAGCTACAAAATATCTGTCAGTTGCAGTTAATTATTAGATTTAAAAAATTGAATTTAACTTTAAAATATATTTTGTACTCTCGCCTTCATTATATACCCTTAACTGATTCTGATAGAGGCCACATTTACTGATCACAAAAACATATTTTATCTTATGGACACCAGATATTACACAATCTGAAAAATCTCAATTTTCAGATAAGATGTTGCAAAAATAATCTAAATTTTCAAATATTTTTCAGATTTATTTGAATATTATCTATCTAAAAAGGGATTCATTGAAATATCAGCACTTTTAAGAATTTCTGTAACGTTCCACAGCAAATATTCCTTCAAAAATCCTTGATTAACTGTGATTTGTTTTATTAAAAGGTACTCAAATTTAAAACTGTCAATCATTTTTCAAAAGCAAGTAGAGTTCAACAATGATGTATTTTATGAATATATGTGAATTTATATATAAAGAATTGTATTTTGAGTTATTTCAGCAAAACTTAAGGTGGGTTCAGACGAGGCTTATTATTGTCCGCAAACATTGCCCCTCTGCTGTTGTCCTAGAGTGAACACTTGAGACAACGCGGACAACGCTTGTCCCGACGGGACAATTATTTGTCACTGCCCAGTTGTGGTCACGTGATGTTCCGGAAGTAGGCAAGATCATCCATTGCGGACAATAATAAGCCTCGTCTGAACCTACGTTTAGAATTATTACCACATGCTTTTCAAAAGTTTTAGAAAAAATTATATATTGATATATATATATATAAATAAAATATTTACTAACAAGTTTTTAATTTAGTGAAATTATCTTTAATTCTTAATGTTATTATCTCAATGACTATTTACAAGTTCAATATTTAAATTTAAAAAATTACAAATTTTGATTAAAATGAATTGAAATCTAAGTTCTTATATATATATATAAATAAATAAATTTTGGTTTAATTCTAAAATAATTCAGATTTTGATATAGAAAAAAAAAAAGAAATTGTAACATGCAAGCTAAAAATTATTTTTCAGTGATTGTTGATTGAAGAGGTTTAGAATTTTACATATTTTTCACTGAAATGCTTATTACTACAAAAGAAATTTCTTATATATAAAAATGTATACATCAATTTATAAGTACTACTGGGGAAAAAAGGGGTGGGGACTTTGCTAATTTTCGAATTTTATAATTGTTTTAATAAATTCTTTAGATAAATCTGAAATTTCTTACTGTAAATATTTCATAATTATTAAAATTAAGAAATTTTGAAACACTACACTTATCTGGGATTATATCGGTAAAGAAATACCAGAGTCCAAAAAATTAATAAGTTATACACGCCTCTAAACGTATCCATTACCTGCAATCATATACTGATAATCAAATATTCTTCCTTAATGCAATTGAAAACTTCCATTTTGCAAATCTGACTAATATGATAATTAGTTTTTTGCAAGTATACTTGATATTAATAATTTTGGAAAAGATAGATGCTAACATTAAAAAAAGTATTTTACTCTAAAAAACTTATGTACAATAGTAAATATATAATTTTTTTAAGTACTAAATAGATACATTTCAAAATTAGCTCTAGAATAATTAGTTATTTCTCTACATACAAAAGATTGATGCCTAGTATTTTAAACTGGTCGTCTCAGGCGACTAGCTAATTTGGTGAGAGTATGGTTATAATCTTATTTTTATTACAATTCCATGTTTATGATTCTGCCAAATTGTCTTACATTAAAGCTATGTCGCTTTAGCCAAGGTCTGTTTATTGTATAAATAAGAGCTCTTCCCTCATTCTCCTCCTGCTATCCTAAGCTCCTTAAGAGATGGGCCCATAACATTATAGCATCTTATAAATATAAACATCTGATTCATCTAACTACATTTTATGAAACTTCATTTTTATTATTTACTGTAAACTAGAAAAATATTAAATAAAATCCAATTTCATTAGCTTTAAACAATAGAAAAAACCCCGTGATTAAGTATATAATGAAAAATTGAACATGGCTTCAATTTCAGCGCAAGATAATGTAGTGTTGAAAAAAGAAATAAAATAAAATTTAGAAAAACTTGCATGGCTATTAAAGATTTTTTTAAATTCTGAAATAGAGCAAAATTTTTTTTTGTGCAATAATATTTTCCAAAACAAAGTTATTACAAAAAAAGTCAAAATTTAATTAAATTTTAAATTAATTAAAATTAACTAAATTTTTAAAAATTACTCTGAAGTGAATATTTCTACTCTAATAATTTTACAAACATTGTGTTTTCAAATGATTAAATACTATACCTTATTATATTATACTAAGCATATCACATAAAATATAGTTTTTCAAGGCATGATATTTGGTAGAAATATACTGTACAACACAAGTAACAAGCATTCAAATATTGGGTTATTAGATACAAAAGGCACTTAAAATTTAAACTATTTAATTCCAAAATTAATAGTTGAAATTTATTCCGTAAATTCATGCTTTAAAGGTAATTCATATTTAATCAAATCTATTGAATTCAATTTCAAAGGTGGAAGGAGGAGAACAAATCATCTATTAAAAAAAAACAAAAAAAACTGCAATCTTATATCTCTAATGAAGTTTCCATGTGAATTTATGAAAACATATTTGTATAAACTTATGAACAATTATTTAAAATTTACAGTTGATAATGGACATTTAAATTTTAAAAAAGAAAATTCATCAATATATACAAACACTGCAATGAATAAATTATATATATATATATATATTACTAAGGCATTGATAAGCATTATTATAATTTGAAAATATAAATTCTTCAATTTCAAATTTCTGAAAGCTATCAATAAAACTTGATTTCACCAAGCAATTACAGATCAATCTCTATTTTATGGATTTCAGAAACATTATCTCAGGGGAAGGGAGTTTTGTTTTCACAGAAAGGAAAATATTATCAAGGAATAACAATTAAATTTTGTTTTGATATAAACATTAAAATTAGCAATTATCTTTTTATTTGGAAATTATCTTTACAATGCAATGAAACATTTCAAACTTAATTTTGTTCAGGAATAAATTTTTAAGACTGGAAAATACGAATGATTTGAAGACAATTGGGAAGAATGGAACAAATTCCACCAAAAAAAACTTAAAATCACTAGTTTAGACTTTATCAAGAGAGCAGTTTATAAAAATCTAACAGAATCAGTTAATTTTTTTAATCTAAGAAAAAAAATACAAATAACTAGCTTCTATTTACAGAGTTAAAAATTATAGCATTTTTATCTCACACTTCTCTTAAATAAGAGATACGCAACTCAATAAGAGAAGAATTGGACAAGGTTTGAGGAAATAAATACTGTATTTTGATATCTTTTTCATTCAAAAATTTATAATTTTATATGTACCAAGCAAGAACTGATTTTGAAATCTTCATTAGCGCTGCCACATATTGAAAACTTTTATTTTCTTTTACAACTATTTCGCGTGATTGTATTTAATATATTTTTCTCTTTCTGGATGATTTTTCTTATATATTCATGTTATTTTTATACAAAAAGTATACTATTAGTAATTCTTTTTAATTTAATGAGATTTAAAGAATAACTTTCAAAACTTGGTGATTTTTTTTTCATTATTTATTATTCATTATTTGGTTTGTTAATTTATTATATTTACAGTAGTTTCCCTTAACTAATATTAAAAGAAAAACAAGATATATATATATATATATTCCTACTTCATATGATGCAATTATTAACAAAAATAAAGAACAAGAAACTGGTGTTCTTAAACAAATTTTTCAGGGGAAAAATTATTTCATGCCTTTGTTTTGTTGCCGGAAAGTCAACTTTTTTATTACGGAACATTATAAATTTATATTTAAGATATAATGAATACTATTTATTTTAAATTGATCAACCTACTATTACAATGTAACACTCTCCAAAAATTCATTTTACTTAAGAGCTTTAAAAAATTAAAAACTTCAATAATATTTAACATATTCAGCTAATAAGAAAATGTACTGAAATTTAGTCAAGCATCATTCCACCTTATTTGACATTGCCCAATTCCTATCATTACGGAATTTTTAAAAATGCAATCACATTACAACATGCCACATTTAAGCTTAATTTGACTATTAGTTTATAAACATTAAATCCCAGTTTGTCATGCATCATAAATAATAAAATTGAAAAAATAAAATTTTGTGTCTACTTTGAAGGCATAAAAATCATATTTTCTGTTTTAAGCACAAACAATATTATAGCTGGAGCCTTAATTAATAGCAAGCAAGGAATTATAGTTACTCTATCTAACGGAGGAATTAGAAACAGATTCTGATAGTTTATTTCAGAGAAATGCAACTGTCCCTTCCTCCCACACTCCTCTACTCATGGAAAGCAAAAGGCATTTGCAACCCAGACACAAATTGTGACAATAATGACAGAAGATTATTCCCTAAAAGCATCGTATTTTTAAATCCTTGAAACACTATAGAAAATAAATGATATTTACCATTCATATATTTGCAAACATACAAGACAAAAATTTATATGAAATTAATTCTATCAATATAAAATCCAATATTAAGTTTCACAAATATTGATAATACAAAAAAAAAAAATTAACAATTAGTGCAATTTTTATAGGACCAAGATGACTTATTAAAAATTATGCCAGTCATTTCTTAAATTTTTTTACATTTAACAAATCAACACTATGGATAAAAAATTTCTTTAAAAAAAATTAGGTAGTAAATTTTTAATGACAATTATTAAAATCTTTAATAAAATACATGTTAAAAAATATTAAAATCACACTTGGACTTGTTTATTTGAGCAACAGATATAAAGGTACCTAATTAAATAAAAGTAAACAAAAATTAAAATACTCTAATAATACTCAAACTAACCACACTAATTTTGAGAGAAAAGTATGCTTATGCAGATATTAAGAATGGGTTTCAGTTTATAGCTTTGGATGATGTAAAGTTGCTTATTAAGGACTATTTTTTACTTCCTGAATACCCATATATAGTTATAGTAAGACATATAACAGTTTAATACTTTAACTAAGTTAAAACCTTTTCTATTCTTCAAAATAGAATATTCTTTTTTATAATTACTGTTGATTCTGCACTGATTACTGTAGATATTTTTTTATAATTACTATGACAAAATATATAGAAGAATAGGCAACAGATAATCAACAGAAAACTGTCAGAAACATTGAATATATATATTAACCAATAAAAATCAATATTTATATACATAATGAACTATTTATACATCACATAAGGTTTTGTGCTTTGATAAAAATATTTATCACACTAACTACAAAATTTAACAAAAAAACATCACTGCACCAAATTTGATTCCCCCCCCCCATGAAAGCTTATGACTTTTAGGTATGTCATGAATGATTGTCTCATCCATAAATTCCAAAACTTTCTTCAGCTAAAATTTCAAGAATTATTGCTAAGTAAAATAGACAATGCCTCAGCCTCAATAACTGGACCATTGTTGCCAGTTTCTAATCAATTAAAATGTTCTGTATTAATAATTTATATTTAGTTCAACATACTAATTTCCTTTATTATTATAAGATGTAGTTCATCAAAATTAATTGATGAAAAGACAGACACTATAATTATATGTAACTAATATAGTCACCATGCATAATAAATGTAATTAAACGATATATTTTTTTAAATGCTGCCTAAACATTTTTTTTTTTTTCCTTTTTCGATCATGCACCATACTCATAAGAATGATATTAATAAAGGAATAAATGTATAGTTACAAAATATTTTTGTTCCATTTATTGTAAAACATTCTAGTAAACTGTAAAAGTATTTTATTTGAGCATTGAAAATATTTCTTTATCCACAGAATTTTATTTCTAAAGAAAATAGAAGAGAATGTTACTTTAGATATAGACCACTGAAAACGAATCAATGTAATTATGTGCAAATATATTTTGGATGTTGGAAAAAAATAATCTAGACTTTCAAAAAATATCAGGCAACTATTTATTAAAATTTAAACAGGTTAAAGTTTAGTACTTTTTGCAATAATTCCGATAATGCTATAATACATAAATGCTTTTTATACTATTTTAAAACATCAAGGATACTTTTAACTACTGTAAAAAATTTATTATATTGTTTCATCTTACATTTAAAAAATATGATTTTTTTTTTTCAATAATAATAAACTAACATTTTATTACCATGAAAAAAGGAAGGATAAGTCAATCTTTCTTGGATATGACTTAAGCAAGTAAAATACTAAAAAAATATTTAATTTACTGCTTACTGCGGGCTACTAAGAATTTTTTTATTTTAGTGAATTTTTATTAAATAATTATCAAAAAATTATTAATGTTCGCAAGAAATGAACTTGATTTCTTCACCTTCACATGAAAAATACTGAAATTCTTATATTTTACCAATTGAGTCACTACCTGTTGATTTCATTGATCATTACAAATTGCTAAAACTATTTAAAGTATTCAAAATTAATTACATTTAATTAATGAATTAATATTTAAGAAAACAGCATTAACATAAAATGTCAAAAAGATATATAAATAAATAAATATGGGAGGGTGTAAACAAATAGTAAGAATTTAAAAAAAGGCTCATGTATAAAAAACATACAACAGATCAAATGTAAAATTAAAATAACACAGATTTAAGATCTATGGCAATTTTATGCCTAAAAAGAATTTTGATGAAGGAGTTGTGAAACTATGGTTGTGTATAAGATATTTAAAAGAAATTAAGCACAACTAATATTCCTTCTTAAGGTGGCAAATACCAGTACATTTTAATAACATGCATACGACTTAACAGTGAAAAATTTACAGATGTGCAAAAATGTGAATAACAATTTTTGAAAAAAAAAATAAATTGGAGATGAAATTAAGCTCATTTGATGGGAGAAATACTTAAATCTGCATTTCATGAATATTGAACTGAATATACAAGTGTAAAGGTTTAAATTTCTACGATAAAAGGTAAAACAAAAGCCTGACTATTGAAATAGGTTAACTACCCACTCACTCCCAGTAAATAAAGTTAAATGACAAGTTATAAAAATTGAAGAAAAACTTTATCTCTAAAATAACAAACTGATAAATTACTAACTCATTAAAAACTATGGCTTTTATTTCTATTCAATAAACATAAAAAAAAGTATAACTAATATGACTTTTTTATCACCATTTAGCAAGTAGGTATAATTGTATTAATACAGAAATCTAAATTGGTAAGATTAGCAAATGTCATCATAAAAGGTATAATTTTGTTATAAATCAAAGGATTAAGTATCAACCTTTATTGAGTGAAAATCCTTCAATAAAATATTTCAACATTATACTTTATCATTTAATTTTGAAAAAATGTGTACTCTCAGTAAAACAAAATTAGTACAGTACATGCAAGTGTGTAAAAAAGCAGAATAATTGAATAATAGTGCACAGATATTTTTCATTTTTGCAGACAGATCTATTTAGTCCTAAGACATATAAAGTGTATAAAAAACAATTAATGATTTTAAAAACAAAAACATAACTATACCATTTTTCTTTATAAAAATGTTCATTTTTTCAACACTTCAGTAAATCATAACCTTCTTATTTGATTAATCTAAAGAATGAAAAGCAGAGATAGGAATAAATGCTTTGAAAAAAAAGTTGTAACACATAAAAGAAACTAAATAAAGAAATGCACAAAAGGAATTTCTAAATAAATAAAATTATTTTTGTATTTAAAAAATATGAATCAGAATTAGCATCAATCTTGTACTACTTGAAAGATAACACACTTTTCTTAACATACTTTATTTATGACAACTTTTCTAATAAAATTTAGCACTTCATAACAAAATTCTCAAACAAAAAGCATACAGTATAATTTTTAAACTATTTTTTAAACAACATGCATTGATAACATCCATGCACACATTTTCTTAATAGCATTTCATGCCTTGGACTATAAATTATTCAGAGTTGAAGTAAAAGTAATCAAAACTCTGTTAATATAAGACTAGATTAAAATGGCTGCTTGTATAATTTTTGTACTATCATAACATGTTGTTATACAGATAATAGAGATAGATGACAAAACAAACAAATACTTATAGTTTTGTGATAAATACGTGAAAATCTTAACATTGATTACTAAAATTTTAATTTGTAAACAAATTAGCTTCCAAGTAAATTACCTCAAAATTATTTCATCTATGGACATTTAGAAATTATTTCAAAAGTAAAAAAATACTAAAATTATAATGATTGGGTCTAATTGGTTTGCAAATAAATTGCAAATAATTAGCAAATAAATTGGATCTGGTTTGCAAATAAATGATAAAATTCCCCTAGCAATTTTATATTACATTACAAACTTAAAAAATTTAAATGAATTGTACACGAGTTGAATTTTTTAAAAAAAATCCCCATATGAAATGCAATTGATGATTTTTTTATGAAAAGCGAAATAGTAAATTAAAAATTATTTACCAAAGAAAATAAATTTATCTTATTCAGAGTTAGAAGTTAATGCAATATATATATATTTAAAAGAATTTTTTATTTTAGAGCTCTCAAAGGGATGGTTTGCAAATAAATGATAAAATTCCCCTAGCAATTTTATATTACATTACAAACTTAAAAAATTTAAATGAATTGTACAGCAAAAAATAATAATAAACATCTTGTTCAACCACAGAACATTCAAAGCATACAGGTAAAAAAAAAAAAAAAAAAATCTGACAATTTAGTCTGTAAAAATACATCTTAATATTTGAAAAGTTAAATTGTTGTAAAAGTTTCCACAATATATACTTTTCTCTTCTGTAAACAATTGAAAACATAAAAATGTTGTTTACACCTGCAAATTTAGCCCAAATAAATAGTTCTTTCCAATAACTCTTATTTATATAAAATATGAGTTCTCTTAATTAATATTAATTTGAGCATTTTTAATAACTGAATAAATTTTATAATTTTTAATCAGAGAAATTATTACAAGATGTATTTTGTAAATAAAGAAGTTTTAAATATTTAAAGTTAATAAAACATTTAAGTTTTTTATATATTCTTATACACACTGATAAGGTATAATATTGTATTTTAATATAAAATTTAATTCAAACAAAAAACACCATACCTAAAAAACAGATTTACATTATCTGATCAAGAATATTTTTACTTCAATCTCTCATATCATTCTGTACTTATTAAGTAAGTCACTTTTATACTTTATCTAATAAATTTAGTAAATATCAACAGAATAATAAAAATCTTAATATTAAAAAATTGGCTAAATTGTTGATATACAATCAAATACAGAACATATACCCGATGTTAACCAACACAATTTTTTAAAATGTGAACATATAAAATCAGTCAGTAACTACATTTGGTAAAAATTTCATTTTTACAATAGTAAAAAGATATTACAAATAAAAATGAAAATAACAGTAACATGGGTGAAAGTGGGGAAAGGGACTATTTAAACAAAAGCTAATACACAGTTCAATTATGATTTTTCATTTTGAATAATATTATTATATAAGGATTTACTCCAAATCCAAATGAGGCTCCAACAAACACAAGCGAATGCTTTCAATTACAAATGAATTTGGCACAATATTCGAATTCAAAATCTAGAATTTCTAAACTAGAACAAGATTCTATAATAAATATCCCATAAGTTAAATAAGAAAAAAAGAACGTGCTATGTAGGGAAATAAAATTTAAGAGAACTTTTCCCATTTGCTATCCATATAAGGGGAAAAAAAAAAAAGATGTCCAAACCTGATTTTTCTTCTTTTAGAATTAAAATTCATCAATGTGGGTACATGTTCCTTAAAAAATTTGTTTTGTATAATTGAAAACTTAATACATTTTTTAAAAAATTTCTTTTTAAAAATACATTTTTTTTCTTCTTTAAAGCAAGAATTTTTTTAAAATTTATCTGAGGGGGTTGGAGAAAGGATTCAGGTAGGTATGATTTCTTGTAGAGAGGGCATAGATGGTTTATAACAAAATGGAATTGAAATACAGTACATAGCATTTTACTTAACAGAAATAAAAAATATATTCTATTTACTGTTACAGTTTTATTGATCATTCACATTTTTTTTTTTGTCTATAAAGACTTTTAAACTAAAATTCTAGGTCTAAAAATGCCATAACTAAAAACTTATTAAAAAAAAATCTTTTAAAACTTTCCCCACAGAATCTTCTAATAGCAATACAACATTTCCTGCTTATTAGATACAGAATTTATAACACATGACTTGATTATTGAAATTATTTCTTCCTTAGGATTTGTGACTGATTATTACACCATAAGTATGTGAATCATGATTTGTGGATTTGTTTCCCTTGTTTTATTTCATTATGGTTATGACAGTTTAGAAAAT
>JAPMOQ010059908.1:3888353-3912158 GCA_026543055.1 Argiope trifasciata
GAATCTACAATATGACCCATAAGAGGTTATTCGGTGATCAATCCCTGGAATGAGGTTAGCATTTGAAAATCTAATTTGGGTTTTAGACTGATTTGTACAAAAGTTTGACACGAAATTATACTTTTAGTCATAAAATCACATATAAAATTCGATATATTTAAGTCATTGCGTCAGTTACTTGTTTCTAAATGTACAGACTGACAAATAGTAATTCCTCTTTGGATTTGGCTCAAAAATTTAATCCCTAGATTATAAATGTTATCTTTGTGTATCGATTTTTATCCATCTAAATCTCTTCGCTTTGTAGTTTTTGTGTTAAATTAATTAAGTAATTAAGTATATTTCTAAATGCAATTATTTTTTGTGACCTTAAAGACAAGAATGCTTTTCTAGCCTCGATGCTATGCGCAGAGATGATGACCAAATGAGTAATGAAAGGGACGAAATGCACGTTAAAGATTATCAACGAGACTACCCATAGTTGTGACTGAAGTATTAATCACAGATATTCTGAGTATCAAGGTTCGTAAACTAGGATTCAGATTCAAAATGCGAAATCTTACAATTTAAGAACGTTTGATGCTATTCAGCTTTGTTAATAATACTACGATAACTGGTGTCTACAAAACACAGAAAAAAATTCAATTGATCATTATTTCGGTTTGATATTTTTTATCACAAACACAGCGAAAAGCATTTATTTTTAAACGGTAGATGATAAATGGATTGCCTATTATAAAGCTTTGTAAAGGTGGTCATTAAGTTACATGTATCATCTACATCAAACACCCTAAATGCCATAATCTTCTCCCGAAGATTACGCTTTGTTAGAAATTTTAATGGAAGGATTTTCTCCACGACTAAATTCTTCTAGTCAATAAAACAATTAGTCTGGTTAATTATAAGAGACGATTTAAAGTGAATCCAAAAGCTCCCAGAATTTAAAAGAAAGTAAAACGACCGTCGTTTTGTACTATAATGCCAGGAAAGCAAGTGTTTTTAGTTGTTTAATTGATGTTAATAGAATTTGACTAGGATGGACCGTCATTGGCTCTATTCTGTGCAAAATTATCTAAAGAGAAGGGGAAAGTATAAATTCTTCAAGAGGCAACAAATAGCATTTAGAATAGTTCTATCGTATATACCAGGGATATTTTAAGAGAAGGAGTTCGTGAAGTTTCTCAACAGGAGACAAATACGTATCAAATAAAATGCTGCAGATGTTTTTGAAAAAACTTCATTGTAAGTACATTTTTTCTCCAATTTATTTCAAAATCCTAGTAAATCCTATTCCTAGTTTTAATATTTTAATCAGCCAGGCGCTTTAGAAAGTTTATTCGCAGAATAGATTTATTGATTCTTTTCATTAGGAACACATGTAACAGACACTGAACTCCCCAACGTATATTTCGCCCCCTTATTCAGTATTGTGCAACTTAGAATAAGCTTTAACACCTGCTGTTTCCATTTGTCCCTTAGTAAAGACGATTATGCTAGAACTTAGCAAACAGCTTTTCTTCTTTTCTTGTTCGTTGAGTTTTTCGTTTGCAGCTGTTTTATTATTTCCCCATTCACAGAACCCGATTCTATGAGACTTTTTTGACACGCTGTCCCTGCCAGAGCGCGTCCCGATAAATCGATAATCCAATCGATTCTGTATTACTGACATAGTAACCATTTGTGCTACAACACGCGAGTTGTTTATTATGTTACAATACCACTTTATTGCGGTTAATGAGTTCGGAAAAATGCATTTTGGAATAGAAGATTAATTTGCCTTTATCGTTTGGAAGCATGTTTGAGCGACAAGCGAAATCGTCTGCTACTAGAACAGAAATTACAATCGATTATTATCGAATAGACGTGTAATGTGAAACAGCTTTTGCGCGTGGCAAAATAGATGCATTATACGTTGTAACGCATCTAAGAAAAGCACTTTATTATTATGATAGAGTAATTTTCCTTTCATTTTTCTCTTTCATGAGAATGATCGAATAATATATTTATTTTTAAACATACGGATGGCATGAATGCATTAAAAATAATTGAATTTTGCAATAATAAAGATAATAGGTTTTACCTTTCTTTTTAAAAAGGAGGCAAAATCAAAACAATTTTTTATCCTTTAAATTAGAGCGTTTTTATTTTATCTGTATGATATTTGTTACAAATGTAATTACTTTTTTTCCCCCAATACTGTATTGCTTTTGATATTAACATAATTCATGAAAACATAGCAACTATAAAGAAGGTAACTGAAACTAAAAAAATTATTTTCAAAAATGTAACATTTCGATCTTAATATATAATATATGCACATTAAGGATTCCAATAAGATTTTCATATAATTAACTGTATATCCTATGAAAAACCCCGGTTACATGGGAAACATGGTTAAACAAATAAAATTGAAACTGTCTCAAAATGGTTAGAGGCAATTGTCGATCAGTAAATATGGAAAGCAATGATGATCTGTGTCATATAATAGGAATTAAGAATTTTTACAGACAATCGTTAAAGGCTGGTAAAAGTATGAATATTTTTACAACCAAAACTAAAATTTTCACGTGTATATTGCCTTAAAGTATTCACCCCCCCTTCATCCTTTTTTGTGTTAAAAAAGACAGATAAGAAAATGTGCACTAAGAGTAGATATTGAAATTTTCAAAATAATTCTACATGGAAATTTGGACGGATCTCGCTATTTCAAACTTACACAAATTGCCCCCCCCTCCAACTTTTTTTTTTTTTTGTAATTCTGTCATTATTATCATTGTCATTTTTATCATTACTATATGATCATGGTAATTTTAAGATGAAACTAACTGCATGGATATAATTTGGAATGTAATTTTTATACATTGTATCAAATTTTGAGATTAATCTACCATGGCATATTCTCCGTCTATCTATCTTTCTGAAGTTATGTGAGTATAATAACTCATAAGCGCTGAGAGTTATGTCAATGAAATTTAATATCTAGTGTTAATTTTGAAAATGAAAATTTTTATCAAAGAGAAGATTATCTATGTAACTTTTAAACCTAATTTTATACAAAGATCCAATAAGAATTATCCAGGAAGAAAGTTAAGTTAAGTAAGGGATCACAATCGTGAACTTAAATTGTAGATGCACATTAATAAAGATGAATGAAATTTGGCATGTAATCTTTCAAGCAAACTTGTAGATACATCGTAGTTTGGTTCGAATATTGTCTGTTTATACGAGGGATGATAAAAAAAAAGTTTACAAGCAGCAACATTTGGAAAATAGAAATTGTAACTGGGAATATTGTTACACAGAGTGGAGACAGATGGCCTAGCTGTCTGAGACCGATCGTTCTGGCAAATAGTGTTAATACCGAGACCTGAAACAGCGACAGTAATGACAAGATGTCTAGAGAAGTGGTCTCGTACAGAGGTGCGAGGTCTACGGGCCAAGAATGTGTCTCCATCGAACATTCACAAACAAATCATTGAAATGTATGGCGGGAGAAGCAATGAGTAGGTAAGAGGTGGCGAAATGGTGTCGTTCGGGAGCGAAGCGGGCAGAGAGATTGCTTGAAAAGTTTAGGTGGGAGGTTTGGAATCCCCCTCCAGCCCATACAGGCTCCCTGTGACTATTTCCTTTTCCCAGCACTGAATAAACACTTATTCAAAATAAAGTTCATATCAGACTGTGGTGTTCAAAATGGTGCAGAGAACTGGTTTTATAGCTAAGGTCTTGATTATTACCAAGATGGGTTAAAAAATTGGTCCAGCGGTGTGATAAATGCCTCAACAGATTTGATGACTATGTAGAGAAGTGACCGCTACATAGATCTTTTAATTACCATTTGTATTCTGTGTCCATTGTTAATAAAACCTTTTTCCTTTGCTCTGCAAACCTTTTTTTATCACCCTTCTTATGTATACGATATAAACGATATTTCAAGAAAAACAAAGCTTTAAGTAGTTAGTGCGCAAATTTTATGCTAATTAGGATTTTTTTACTAATTACATGAAAGTGTTAACAGGATCCATGAACGGAAATATAGTTTTTATTTATACTTGATATTATTTTAAGTATTATTAAATAAATTTCGTTGTAATTATAAATATTCTTATAGTTTGACGAAGATCTCGAATCTGAAGTTTTCATGACATTTATTAAATCATGCCTTATACACGGTTTCTATTTTGATATCCTTTCATCTTAATATCCTATTATATCTACATGATAGGAGCACTGAATAGAAGAAAAAAAGACATTTTTATGTGTTAAGTGTTTCAATAATACTGATAACAAAAATTTGTTAACAAATCACATTTAGATGCATTCTTTTATCACAAACATGTTATTTAACATTTATTAATAAAAGGATAATTTTTAAAAAAATTGCATAAAAACAGTTGTTAGAACAATGTATGCCGTCAATCATCGTGACTGATGCGGATTGAACCAAATGTATACCTTCAGCACTAGAAATAGACTCAGATTGAACGAAAAGTATTCTGACAGACAACAATGACTGCGGTGGATTGAGCAAAAAGTATATAATCAGACCCCCAGCTACTGAGACGGATTGAACGATGAGTATTCCAACAGCTATTAGCGACTGACGCAAACAGAAAAAAAAATCCTTGTATCCGTCAATTGTTGATTAACAGGACGGTTGATGCATTGAACAATGTGTGCCTAGAATGATCTAATTTATTAGTTTTCAAACTTTTTGATTCGTGACGCATTTAATAAATCCATACTTTTCTCAATATTTTTTTTGCAGATTCTATCTGTCTCTTTACGTAAATTGATCAAAAGTTACCATATAAAGATAACATTAATAAATAAAAATCTGTCGAACAAATTTTAATAAATAGATTAATTAGACGAAATAGATGAATCTATTAATTATTATACATTTTCAGAAATCGTTGAATTAAATTAATTTAGCGAAAAAATTCTCTTTGAAGCTTTGCATGTCACGGTTTTCAAGGATTTTAGACTATTTTAAAGCCAACCTTTTGGAATATCAGCCAGTCAATGAACGCTTCTATAAAACGATATTAAGACTGATTTGAATTCGGTAAGCTTTAGACAGAGAAGAGTAGAAATTTCTACATGTAAAATGATGTTGTGTTAAGAATATTTTGCAAAATTGAGGATAAGAATACTGAGGGGGGCGGCTGAGGGCTATATAAAAATTTAGACTTCTTAATTTTTGAATTTTATAAGAATTTGCTAAGCCACATAAAATATATTTTGTTACTTTTTTAGAATCATCTTCCTGTAATGTGTCTCTATCTCTAGCAAGTTATTAGCTGTTGGCTTACGATTTGATTGGACATTCTTTAACTAAATAATGTGTAAATTGCAATTCGATTCAGTACATTAAGATTTTAGGCTAAATCTCAAATGTATAAATAGTAGTAAAAACGCCGGAAGTTTTATAGGGAGATTTGAAAAAATCCTCCGCTAGCTGAATGCTTAAAACTGCTATTAATTTATCAAGGAAATTCGAAAAATTCCTTTTTTCAGGAAAATGTATAGTCAACGGGTTTCTTCAGAACAAAAAGCATTTGGACACTTCGCCAATTAAGTATTTTTTTTATACATTATACAAAAGATGAATGGACTGAAAGAGAAAACTGCCACAGGAAATTACCTTTGATTTAAAATTTTTGCAAAGAAATTCTACTACGGTGGGGATAATGACGAATTTATTTGAATAGCAACAATAAAAGACAAAGGAAGAAAGCCACAATCACGAATCTTTTAGTTCTCTAATTGCAGGACATTTCCAAGCCATTAACAGCTTAAAATTCGGGCATCAAATTGTGAGTTTAGTGTTTAACAAAAGGCGTGGCACTAAGCCAAACATATATTACCGAATCAAAGGTCGTTTTTCATGTTAACAAAAGACAGTAAATTAGGCAATATAGTTGAGATTTTGTTTTTCTATAAATTGTCTTTATATATGGCCTTTTATTTCGAGCCAACATGTAAAATGCAACGAATCTCTTGTCTCGTTACCATGTCCGCCTTTCTTAATGTTATTTTGGTACACTTTTTAGTGAAATTAAACTTCAAATAAGCTTTTAAAATAGTAATAAATATAGCACTTGAATGAAATCAGCAGCAGTCCTTATGAGCTTAATCCCATTCAATGTTGTTGAGCTACAACTCTGTTTCAAATGTTTCTTTGACGATTTTGTGGCTAAATGTTGCTGAAGTTGACTGATTTGTTTAATTAGCATATCAGATTTCGAAGTTACAGCTACAAGAAAATTATATAAAAATAGATTTCAGATTTTTACTCTGAAAATGACAAGGGTGCCTGCAGCTTGAATCATGGTCTTCTTTTTAAAATTTCTACTCAAGAAAATGGGAGTTGAGCAGTAACAATGTTTCTTGTGTTTTACTGATGGTTTTGTTGCTAACTGTTGTTACAGTTGATTGTTTGCTTTATTAGCATACCAGGTTTTGAAGTTACATCACAGCTATTTGGTAATGGACCTAAAGATGGCAAGGGCACGGACTGAATCACAACTCTCTTTTTAAAGTTTAAAATTTCTCCGTATTAGAATGAGGGAAATGGATCTATAACGAATTTGATTTGCAATAAGATATTCTTATTGCATAGGGTTTATATAAAAACCGACTTTTTGAAAAACTGGTTTTCAACTTCGATATTTTCAAAAAAACTGATTTTAGCTTCCCCCCCCCCCCCGGAAAAAAAACTAGAATAGGGAAAAAAAAATTTCATTGCCTTAAGTAAAGAAAATTCAGATTTCAGTATCTTTGAGACTTGCAAGTTTTTCTTCAGGCTCTTCAAGAAACTCGTGAATTAATTTTTCTATGACTTCTTTTAAAAACGTATTCCTATGATTAGTAATTTCTTCGATTTGTTACACATCAGAATCGGTTTCCACTCTGGAAATATTCTAGACAATATCTTTACTGATAACTTAATAAATTTGGTTTTTGAAACTAAAGAGATTTTTTTTTTTTTGCTGTATTTTTCGAATACAGCAAAACAATTGCTATTCCTTCTTTTTTGATTTCGTTCTAATAAAGCATATCACAATTTCAAACTTATTCCATTATTCAAAATTTTTAGATCATTTCACGGAAGTTCAAATATGCCTTCACATATACGTCGATATAAGTGTTCAGCTGCTAGTGGAATCGGTCTCTACCTATATAATTCATTTTTTGTTTATTTACTGAAGGATTGGAATTTTAGGCGTTCCGGAAAACCGGTTTTTGAATGTGACAAATTTACTTAAGAAACTGGTTATTTAAAACAGAGTTTAAGAAAGCCTTCAAGCCCTACTATAGCTCATCTTAATTTAAAGAGTTCTTGTAAAGCAGACAGGCAAATTTCTATAAATTGCGGGTTGTAAAAATTGTTGAGCATTGAATGCAATGGTAGTGCATATAATGCACACTGAATTAAGATCCGCTTGGCTAATGTGGGGAAGTGTAAATAGTTAAATTTTAAAAATGTTGTTTACTGGTCAAATAAAATCGTAAAAATTATATAAACTGTGAAACATTTGAGTAGCATTAATACTTTCTCAAATATAACTTATCAAGTTCCTGTCTGTTTCATTACGATTAGTTAGATATAACAATATTTATGAAACCAAATATCTGATAAAATGTGCCACTCAGTCACGGGATAAAAAATAAACTTGAGCATTTTACGAAGTTACCGAAACACAAATTTGACCCGATTTGAGTTTTAAAGTAAATTATAAACATGTTGGTTATCAATATATCAGTTAAACATGTTGATATGTGAAAAAATATGAGACTAAATTGACCAAAAAAGAGGAATCGCAAATTGGGCTTGGCGCAGTCCCGCAAAATCTTTAAATTCGTTTCTAACGTCTAAAACATAGCTCGGACTAGCGGTGTGAAATTGCTTTTACTTTATCGTATACGTAGCATAGAGAAAGTTTAATAACCGTCAAAAAATTCAAACTCTATATTTTGACAAATCTACACATTTTAGGCCTCCTTGAATTCGAAAAATATAATTTTGGATTGGATTTTCAGTTTGAAATGTATGGCTCAAGGGCCAGCTTTGGCCATACTGTGCCAAACATGCAGTAAAAATATACTGCAAATATTAAAAATTGAATATAACATGTAAAGAATTTGCTACACAGTAAATATCAACTAATAAAGTTGTAAAAATTAAAATTACTCAATTTAAAAGAGTTAAACTCATAAAAAGAGTTAAACAACATAAGATGCAAAAAATCAATTTCTTAAAATTTTTTTAATCAGGTTAGACTGCTCTCCTACCATGTCTTGAATGTTTAAAGTTGACGATCTGAAGTAATGCATCCTATGATGATTAAAAACCGGACATTGTATTAAAATATGAATAACGGATACATTTTTTTTAAATGTCCGTCTGTGACAATGGTAACTCAAAAACTCGCTTTGAGTTAGACGGATGAAATTTGATGTACAATCTTTTAACCAAATTTGTAATTTTCCATTAAATTTTGAATAAAATTCCCTCAGAGGAAGTTCGTTTATTCTGCTATTCGAAACAATAACAGCAAAACGATGAGAACAAGACTTATAAAATTCAACACACAGAATCAACATCTGTAGATTAGACTCTTATCAAATTTTGAGCTAAATTCAACAAGGAATCGACTATCTATTGGTCTCTACTTTTAGAAACAAGTAAATACGCTAATTCAATCGGCATGATTTGAATATATCAAATTTGGTGTATGATTTTATGACAAAAAATGTAGTTTTGTGTTAGATATTTGTTTCAATTGGTTGAGAAGAACATACCTAAAATAAAAATTCAATTTTTGGATATTTTTAAACGCACCCCAAGAATTAATCAACAACAACAACAAAAGAACATTCTCCAAAGGTTACACAATTGTGTTCATAAAAATACTAAATCCATTGCTTTATGTTAACATTTCATAACTATTGTACGTCAATGGCATGAAAAATATTTTCTGGTAAAGTGCTGGGGAGACCACTCCCAATGGATAAGAATGGCTCAGTATGGCCAAGAATGGCCCTTATGCCAAAAAACCCAAATTAATCAAGCAACCCAATGGTTTTAACAGTGGATTTGTTTAAAAAGTATATCCTCCTCTCTTGGTATAGCACTATATTCGACGAATGTGTTGGTACAGAAATGGCATCTTTTCTATTAGTATTGGCGATAAAATATTATTTTTCATGTATACGATAAAGATTTTGCATTTTTTCCCTTCTATACTTGTTCTCAATTTTCTATAAAATGCAAAAGCGATAATAATTCGTATATCACTTACTAAAAATTTGTTTAGAATCTTTGTATCAAGATTCCCTGTTTTTAAAATCTGCTTGCAATTATAAAGCGATTTCTTTTATCGGAATCGTTTAGATATTTAATTTTCTCTAAAGTTTTTTTCTTTTCATTTTTAGTTGGGCCCTTCGAAATACCAGAGTACCTAACGAAAAATGATGAAAATTATATATTTTTTGTTATTTTTAGAATCAAATTTCTTAAATTATTATCTTATTTGAGGCTGTAAAACTAAGTAGGCTAATGATTTACAAAAGTTTTTTGGTTATGAAATCTTCAGTAGATTTTACTTTTAAAAAATGTACTTCAAAAGTACGTGTGAAAATTCGCTTTTTCGTACATTTTTTGAATTTGCTTTTCCTCATATTTATTGTTTACCATCACCTGCATTCTTCTTTTGATAATACCATGGTTTTTAGGATGTTCTTAGCAAGTATTGTTTGCTAACAGATTCTAAAACCTTTCACACCTCAAATAATTACTGAAAAAATAAAATTGTTTCAAATCAAACAATTGTGTATGTAGTCCATCAAAAACCTTTAAAAAATGTGCATTCATGTACCAATAAATTAACATTACTAAACAGATACAATAGATTAAATGAGTGTTGGAACTAACTTGGCAATGCTGCGTTGACCGCTGCAAGGATCCATGTTGTGAGTAGTATCACAAGGGCAGTTTTCAAGTGGTCAGAGATGATTATACTAGCAGAAAGTATCCACATTCCAGTGAGAACTCTAGTGAAAAATAAAAAAAAAATAAACACTTAATCCCAGGTTAATAACTTCATACGATAGCTTGACAAATTCTTTAATGCAGCTGTCTTCCAGAGTTAATTGAAACAATATGCATGTTTATGGGCCAGAAGTAAGTGAAAACCTTCCAGACAAATTATTCGTTTCTTATCTAGAGTGATTATCTAATTTCCCCCCTTTATGCCCATATCTTCTAGAGGCTGGAAAAAGCGAGTGGAACTGGTTGAGCTCCCAAGAAAGTCATCGGTGATTGGTATGTAACCAGTTCACGGGTTCATAACTTAAGGTAAGAGATGATTTATCATTAGGCAGCCTGCAGAGTTGCTTAAGATTTCTTTTTAATTCTACTTTCGTAAACGAGGCTTTTGACACTCAGCAAGTTGACTCGGTTGGTTGTTAAAATTCTTGTCGAGGCGAACGTTTGATTTTACTCTGTTTCTGAAAGATTTTCCAATCAAGATCTTTTTCTTCTTTTTTCAAAGTACTACTTTACTCATCCTCATTACTAAATAAAAGATTCAAAGAAGAATTTAAAAAAAAAAATTGGTTTTCTATTTGGTAATGAAACTTTAAAAATTTAATTTAAAGTTGTTAGTTTAAAGTATTTTGTTTTATAATAATATAATAATATTTAAACATTGATATACTGCCTGAAAATGGTGTCTTGCGATATGGATGATGAAGAAATCCTTCAGAACGCTTAGCAAGGCGAACGATTAAACCTAGAGTTATTAAATTTGGCATGTAATTGTTTTTATTAAGCAAATATATATTATAAAATGTTTTTTAAAATTTAAATTAGATTTCAGTTTAAAAATCAATTAAAATTTTTAAAGTTTTTTAAAAATTATTTTGGAGCATATTATATTAAAGAAACATTTTTATAGATTACAAAATTCCTTTGAATTATAATTTCCAATGCAATTTTTCTACAGATTTTATAAATTTTTAAAAATATTTGTAGTTATGTTTTACAATACTTTTCATTGTTAGTTTGGACTAGAAAATGCAAAAAAAAAAAGTATTAAAAATAAATTTAATTCTAATTCTACTTAAGTCAACAAAGAAACATTATATATGAGTTACCTTTTATTAAATAATTATCGAAAAAATTATTAAGTAACAAAAAATTATCAATTTTCTCAAGAATTAAACTCACATTCTTCAACTTCACGTAAAAAAGTATTGAAATTCTTGCAATTTGAGTTATTGTCTGTTGATTTCAATTTTCATACAAACTGCTAAAACTCATTTAAAGTTTTAAAATTTAATTAATAATTTAATATTTGAAAAACTGTATTATCATCAATTGTCATCCCTTACAAGTTTTTAAAAATGTATTTGAACTTGTGTGGATGAATAAAAAGTATTTTATTAACGACTGAAAATTTGAACAAGATATATAAATAAAATGAAGTAAATGAATAAATAATAATAAATTAATTGAAATAAAGAGTATTAAGTTTGGTGACCGTTTGGTGACTATTTAAAGTATTAAAAATAAATTTAATTTAATTAATAAATTTGAAAAATGATATTTGGAAAGAAAAAAAAAAAAAACTCTGTTTTAGCAAAAAGTATTACCCACTGCAAGTTAAAAAAATGTAGTTGAACTTGAGTAGACGAATAAAAGTATTTTATTAAAGATTGAAAATTTGAGTAAGATATACACTGAAGTGACAAAAGTCATGGGATAGCAATATGCAAATATACAGATGCAGTAGTATAGCAGCGAAAAAGTATAAATGCGCAGTTCGTTTTCCAGAGCTTTCATTTGTGTTCAAGTTATTCATGTGAACAGGTTTTTCGTGATTTATGGCGGCACGACGAGAATTAACAGACTTTGAATGTGGAATGTTAGTTGGAGCTAGACGCATGGGTCATTCCATTGCGGACATCGTTAGTGAATTCAACATTCCGAGATCCACAGTATCAAGAGTGTGCCAAGAGTATGAAATTTCAGGCATCACATCCCATCATGGACAGCGCTGTGGGCGACCACCTGCACTTTACGACCGAGACCGCCGACGTCTGTGTAGAATGGTCAATGTTAATAGACACGCAACACTTCGTCAAATAACTGCAGGAATCAATGTGGGACGTACGAGGAACGTGTCCGATAGGACTGTGCGGCGAAATTTGTCTTCCTTGGGCTATGACAGCAGAAGACCGACTCGAGTGCCTTTACTGACAGCATGACATCGCCTGCAGCGACTCTCCTGGGCTCGTGAGCACATCGACTGGTCCCTAAACCAGTTGAAAACCGTGACGTGGTCAGATGAGTCTCGATTTCAGTTGTTACGAGCTGATGGTAGAGTTCGAGTGTGGCGCAGATCCCACGAAGCCATGGACCCAAATTGTCAGCAAGGCACTGTTCAAGCTGGTGGTGGCTGCATTATGGTATGGGCTGTTTTTACATGGCCTGGACTCGGTCCTCTGGTGCAACTGAACCGATCATTGACTGGAAATGGTTATGTTCAGCTGCTTGCAGATCACTTGCAGCCATTCATGGACTTCACGTACCCACACAACGATGTGAGTTTTATGGATGACAATGCGCCATGTCACCGGGCCAGAACTGTTCGCGATTGGTTTGAAGAACATTCCGGACAATTCCGGCGCATGATCTGGCCACCTAGATCGCCCTATATGAATCCCATCGAGCATTTATGGAACATCATCGAAAGGTCCTTTCGTGCCCAAACTCCTGCACCATCCACACTTTCACACTTATGGACGTCTATACAGACAGCATGGCTCAATATTCCTGCAGAGGACTTCCAACGACTTGTGGACTCCATGACACGTCGAGTTGTTGCACTTCGCCGGGCAAAAGGAGGACCCTCACGATATTAACAGTCATACCATGACTTTTGTCACTTCAGTGTATATATAAATAAACATATAGGGAGAGTGTGAACTTATAGTAGGAGTTGGGAAAAAAAGGCTATATATAGGACATTTTTTAAAAGAGTTTCTTTGCTATGCAAAAACTATTTTTTGTTATAAAAACACAATATTTATGACCTAATTAATTAATTCTTACAATTAATTCCACGTGCTTGATATTAACTAGTATATACATGTTAATAAATCCAAATTCATGCACTTGGTATATATTCTGCAATCAATAATTAAATAAAAGGTTTTGTAGAAAAAATTGTGGAAATCTCTTGGTCACTATCATGCGCTCAGAAGTTGTACGAAGTAAATAATGACTTGCTTATTATAGGTGTGAACAAATTTTTGAAACGGCAATTGCTTCAGCGTGGACTTTAGTAATAATTCAACCCTTTTCTTTAGAAATGACGGACCTTTTTTCTGTGTCGCTTGGAAAATATTACTGGAAACTTGTTGGTGCTACCCTATAGATAACACTTCTTAGCTTGTATTCAAATAATTGCATAAATTTTAGTAAGGAAGATCAATTTGGTAGTAGGAATTCTACAAACCAAAGCCAGAGTAACTGCATTCGGCACATATATATATACTGGAGGTGTGCACGTTAAAACTTTTTTTCTGGGATTTTAAACTGAAAATTAAGGCAAAAGTTATCAAATTATGGCATTTCGAAAGTATAAGAATTCAAAAACAAGTTTTACATCAACTTAAAATTGAAAAAAATCATATGTTTAACTCTATCAAATTAACTGCTGTGCAATTTTTTCCACTTTTAATTAATTTTTAAAAACATTGGAGGCATATCTTATAATAATGTATAATGTATATATAATGTATGCATAATGTATTAAGGAAATATAATGCATGTATAATCCTTAATGAAATGAAACTTTAATCTTTTTTCATTGTTGCAACTGAAATTTCACTCTAGATTATTTTTCACATTGTTGACAATCCAAATAAGAAGATTTTTGGCTTATTTTTTCATTCTGAATATGTTTTAATATAATGCAAGCTTTCAATAATTTTTTTACAAAAATTTTGCTGCATTTACTATTGAGGTCAAACTTCAAAACCAAGCAATGGAAAGCATATTTTTTACGTGTAACAACTTTTAAACACTGCTACTCTTTTCTATAATATAATTTCATGCACAAAGAAATGAGTAAATATTCTTAATGAAAATAAATGCATAGCATAATGAATGAAGCACTGTTCTTAAAATAGTAAGAATTATGATATCTCAATCAAAGTTTGAATTTTAAAAATATTTTCCCGAGAAATCCATTAAGAACAAGTTTATAAAACCTGTAATTGAAATTTTTAGCAGCCATTTACTCCTGTGAGCCAACTGTTTATCACAGACAACAAATATATTACATCCTGATATAAGCTAATCTCTCTATATTATGATTATTAGAATATAGAAAGTATAAAGAGTTTGGTATATGTAGAATATATAACAGAAGAGGTATTAAAACTTTTGATCTAAACATTAATTTTAATATGCTATTGATTAAGGTACTTTATTAAACAGTTTCATAAATATTTCTTTTTTAATGTTTTTTCAAAATTAATTATTAGTAATTATTCTTTCATTTGTTGCTCCAATTTCTTATGAACATAAATGCATGTTTAGGTACCCGACTACGTTCGAAGGAAAAAAATTGAAAATTTGGATTTTTCAAAAACTATTTATCATTTTTAGATGTATTGTCAATTATAAACTCTATAAATTCAAAAACAATTATTTGAAATTATAATATATTTTAAGAAATAGGAAAATTTGCAGTAAATTTTGATGAAATTTTGCCAAAACGGTTAACACTCTACACGAAATTGTAATGCAGCAATCCTATTTTTCTTTGTACACAAGTTATAGAATATTATGATGGTTGAAATAAACCAAAATATAAGATAGATCTTTAGATGCGAAGAAATTATGGGTAAAAATATACGTATACATGCATTTTTACCATTAAATCCCAACAATTTTTTCTAAAAACACCTATGAATAAATAAGTGTTTCACCAACAATAAAAGTGGTTCATTTCATTGCCCATATTATTTAAAACCTTAGGTGAATTTATTATGTAAATACCTGTATTAGTTTTGGAGATGTATTGTGTTAATGGTAGAGAATTTTTATAAAATTAAAGTTTTTGGGAAAACTGAAGTCAAAGACAAATTTTAGTTGTAAAATATGTTAAACCCTGGATGATAGATTAGGACTTCCTTTTTATAGAAAAGATTAAATTGTTTTGGGAGAAGGAAAGTCTGAACTACAAGAAATAATAATTTTAAAAAATCGTCAACGTGTTTAATAACCAGTGTTTCTTGTGCAACAACGCAGTGTTGCAACAATCCCAACGCAACAACTCTTCTTATGCAAAAATTTGAGTAGAAATTAAATCTTAAATCTAAATAATTAAAGATTATTAAGTCTTGAATACAATAAAATGGCCTTTATAGTCTTTCAAAGGACCAACATAAGAGCAAGTGAAAAAGAAAAGACTAATAATTAAAATTTTAATAAGCAGCTTTGATTATTATTTTTTTATATTATTAAAACCAAAATTATTTTTAAAATAATAATTTTGCAAATTCTTTTTAAAAAATTATACTAGTTTATTATTGCATAATAAATAATCTCATTTGAATAAAAAATTCAATTTCGAAAATTAAGGAGTCCTCATTGATGTGAGAAAAACGTCCTTTTTATTTTAATACTGTGAACAAATTATACATTTTTAAAACTTGTATGATTATATGCATATGATGGTAAATGTTCAAATAAAAAAATCTTTGATTGCTGTCTAACAGGTCGTTTATGTAAGAATATCACAATATGAATAAAATTAAATCCATTAATTGTTTTTTCACCAATATTCTATTAAATAAAATGTTCGAAGCTTTATTGGGTCGTTGAATGAGTTTTAAAAAAGAAAGAGAAAAAAAAACTTTCTTCACATTCTTTTCCCTATCATCGCTTTAAGTAGCAGCAGAAAATTCGTTTTCTGTTTTAAATACTTCTAAAATTATAGCATCTTTGCAACAGTTCCAATGCTCCTTAAAAATGATATCTGCTTTTAAAAAATTCCGGTATTCTTTAACTCCAGAAACGACGTATAACTGAAGCTTTAGTCATCTAAGGGAAATGACTTTATGACTTTATCATATAAAGGAAATGATTTTATGACTTCATCATATAAAGGAAATGACTATGTTTACGTATGAACCGGGTGTTGTTAAACGACATATAATTGCGAAACATATAAAAGATGTTCAGAGCGTAATCAGTCGACGCCCTGGCCAAGGGGTAGCGCTTTTTGCCCGTGATCTGGGCATCCCGGTTTCGAGTCTTGTATAAGAAATGGCTTATACATCCTTATGTTCTATCAGTGAGGTTTGTAAAAGAGCCCCCATGTAAAAAGGGGTTGTGCAAGCAAACATGTATGTTTTCTTCATATGAGCTAGAAGGTAGAATTCTGCCCTCGGGTTTTCAGGGCAGTCAGAAGCTTCCACACAAACTCGGCTTAAATTGCTGATTTCGTTAGAGGGATTATCTAAGACAACCACAGAGTGATATCTTTTTATGTTCTTGATGCGCTTTATTGTAAACTTTTTAATCCACCTGTAAAATGAGTGTCTTTTATTTGTCTATGTAAATACAATATAAACCAACGGTCGAGTTCCCGCTGAAACTTTCTCCGACAACGAAAAAATCCTTCTTTTTATGTCTAAAATAGCCGAACTTTGGTAAGGCCACGAATAACTTGCATGCCCCCTGATGAACTATAATGAGGAAATACAGATTTTCGGTATGAATCGAACATTTTTACTGAATCTATCACGAGAATATGAATTTCGGAAGTTTTTTTTTTTTATCTACCGCTTAACATCAAAACTTAGCACGAAGCTACAATTGTAACAACATAATGAGTCAAGTTTCATAGATTTCAATCATTTACTTGATGAGTTGTCGGATTTGCACACTTGAGAAAGTACAAACCAATAGACGATCAACCGTTTGACGGACTTGATTTAAAACTTGTTAAGGATTTAGATTTTAGACGCTAAATCTAAGCACAAATTTTACTTACTTAACTCTGCGCTTTGTAGTTATTGAGTTCGTTTGTATTCGAACAACCAAATAGGCTCCCTGAGATTAGATTTCATTTAAAATTTGATAGGCACCTACAAATTTAGTCGTAATTTCATATAATAAATTTCAGCCATCTAACTCAAAACTTTTTTGACTTTTGATATTCAAAGGCAGGCAAACATTAAACAAAAAATGTGTTTTTCGAACTTAAAACGTCTGAAAAGCGGAGATTTGTGAAAATCTCAACGGCGGTTTTTTTGTTTCCCTTTACGGTTGAAAAAATTTCTTTATACTATTCTATATTACCTTTATACTTCATGTATCAGAAAGTAAGAAAAAGGAGTGCTCTGTCCGAAAAGGGTTATCCCCCTTCCTCATATAAAATTGTCGAGCTCAGGTAAGATCGTGAACTCTACGGGTATTTAAATTTTAAATTCATAGTCCCGCTGATGTGAATTTTTTGTTCCGTAGTATACAACAAAAAAAATGCATTTGGGACGCCTTTTTTTCCTCTGTATTGAAATCAAAATTTAACTCAAAACTACAAATGTAATCACAAGATCCCACACTAAATTTCAATTGTTTTTTAATTTTATCACGTTAACATCCATACAAAGAAAAGATTAAAGAATGGTCAGCACCTCGATTTGGTTCTAATTTTGAAAAGACTTATAGATAAAACCTTAAATCTGTGTAATAAATATTATCAATCTGATTCTTAATGTTTTGTTGTTATTGTTTTCACTTGCACTTGAACAGCCAGATAGACTTTTTCTGAGTGGATTTCGAAATTTAAAAGAAATCAGAAAATTTATTCCAAAGACGATATTCAAATTTCATCAACTTAGTTCTAAGCATTTTTGAGTTATTTTGTTCACAGAGAGACAGGCAGACATAATTCTAAAAATGCATTTCCACATTTCAGGGAGTGGAAATACTTCAAAATCTAGTATACAAATTTTTTAACAATTGTAATATTTCCTCTTTGTATACTTCAAATAAAAAGAAGTAAAAGCTGAAAATTTAAATTTTAGTAATCTGTATATATTTTGGATATTTAATTTGCCAAATGTTTGTCTGTCTATGAGAAGAAAAATATAAAAAAAGAAATAACCACGTAAAAGGCAACTCAATTTTTTTCATTCATAAAGTACCAAGGTATCAAGCTGCAAAAACATGTCATTTTTTGGAAGCATACGAAAAAAACCAATAACAGAGTAATATCCGATTTCGTTAATATGAGATCAGAGACACAAAATTGTTTTGAAGACCCTTCTGCTTCCAAAGAAAAAGACCAACAGCTTGAAACAGACCATTAATTCGCCACTTTAGCACAAGAACTGTGATGCGTCCCCAAAAAGGATGATTGAAGTGGTTTATGCAATCCCTAACACCGGATACAAAGTATTTCTGAAGTTATTTTTCAGTCTGTGTGTAGTTCCCTTGCGTGAATGTGAGGAACCTATGTTTACGTAAAGAATATAATTTTATAGAATTAGTTAATTAAATTTTTTTTAATTGTTGCTTGATTTATTCCTATATATTGGCGTCTTATACGCAGGACCATGGAGCTTGTGAATTGCACGCACGGCTTAGTTTGTTTTACTTAAAAGGACGGTAGTCTATACCTTTACGAAAAGGATTTAACCTGAATCTTGAAACATTGGTCAATCTGATCTGGTGGAAAATATGCTACCTCGCATGGAATGTGAAATACCAGATACATCCCTATCTTTCAGACAAAGTTTATACCACCGATTTAATGTATCCATGCAAATCAAAAAAGATTTCAAACCCACCTTCGCCTCTTCACAGTTTCCAGGAACGAAGCGATAGCTTCTTGGGCGTGTAAAAAAATCACCACTGTTGTTAATTAAACAGATTTTTTATGTCAAATTTGCATTTTAAAAGGAAATAATTAAGGAAATACCAAGTAGATAGGAAACTGCAATGTTATAACGAAATTAACATTCTTTCATGACGTTGAAATTCCTTTCATAAAAATCCCTCCCCTTTTTATGTAAGCTTTGTTAGTTTGTTTTTTAGTTAGTGACGTTAAACTTCTTTGACAGCTACCAGCTCATTTGTTTCCTGGAAATATAAATCTCCTTGAAAGTTTATATTCTTCTAGAAGGATTTGGCTTTAGGTTAGATGCAACACCGCAGTCATTACCTTGATTTGAAATATATATATCTATTCGATTGATAAAACCGTCCATTACATTCACGCATGGTTACACCAATAGGTGCATCGGCCCTGAAAAGAAAATGTGCATCGGTTTCAACAAAAGCGATTAAAATCTTGAATTATAGCCATTGGAATGAAAACATTAAGCACATTTCGCTTGTTTACAACTGCAGTAACAGACAGAAAAAAAAATCCATCATCATCACCCAATTAAATCAACTTTTTTTCCCCTCCCTCTTTAGATGTTGGTCCATTTCTTTAGAAAATGAAACTCTCAACCTTCAAACTTTTCATTTTCATCAATCCTGGAACGCGAGTTTGGAGAAAACCGGAAGTTACGATTTTTCACGGTTCGTGGTTTGTGAATGACGTTGGTTTCAGGGTTGCCATATTGGGGTTTTTAAGGCCAAATGCAAGAGAGTTTTGGCGTCATCTCGGCTTTATTTTCATTCGCAATGCAAGAATTAAACTCAAGCGACCAGCTGTCTCAGGTTAAACATCCGGTCATTCAGTTTAACACGAAGTAATCCTCAGTTCAGCTAGAACATGTAAAGTCAACAGCTTATATATAAGATTTATTGTATACAAATTCTCCTTTTATAAATTTTGTAAAATATTCAGCAAATCTTCTGAAAGACACAATATTTTTAATCTGTGGTTTGGTTTTATTATATTATCGGATCGGATTACAATTTCGTAATTTTTAATATCTTTAGGTTTGAATTAATTCAACTTTTACTGTACTTTTTAAAATGTTTTTATCTTCGATTACATTTAGCTTTTGAAATACGCCGTTTTAGATAGATTCTATCCAACTTTTGTATTCATACTGAGTTTTTAATGTTTGTGAGATAAAATATATTTAGATTTTAAATATCTTTCAAATTTTTAATGTTTTAAAATTTCAGATTTCATAACTTCTCAATTCTTAATGTGTTTTTTAATGTTTGCAGATGAACTTTATGCATTGCATAGTTAATTTGCAGACTATATTGGTTATATAGCTGTTATATAGCTTTTTTTAAATGTGTCATTCAGTTTGTAATATATTCAGTTTTTTCAGTATCGTACATTGTTTCCAATAAATAGCAATTATAAGTCCATTCTTTGTTACATAATAATAATAGTAAAGAAATGACCATTACAGGAAATATAAAGCCCTAATTTCGAACAAAAATACTTTTACATGATAAAAATTAGTATCTAAGAATAAATTTATAACATTCTAATCAATTAAAAATTACGATTTCAGCATTTTTTTTTTCTTGATTCCACAAAAATATTTTTACATAATTCTGAATTTCATAAACATATTTTTCAGTTATACTAATTTAAACATTGTACATTTTTTAAAACAATTATTTGCGCTTTAAAGAATTTAAAAAAAAACATGTATTTTAATGACTAACCGCAATACTCTAAATAAAATCTGATGTCATTCCTTATTCAAATCGTTTGCTCGCAATAATTTTTCATTGTAAAAAACTATGGTTATAAAAATTGCATTTTCTTTAATATATTTACGAACTTCAAAGAAAATTCTTCAAATTTCATTTTTCTGTAGTCGAATTCTAATTTTAAAATACGTATTTACAATTCGAGGTCGTTACAAAACGAGATTTTTATTACTTTAGATAAGTCTTAGATTTAGAAATATCACTGGCGTGCTTGAAACTGATATTTCATGCATTGCGATATCATAAATTTATTTTTGTTATCAATTGAAATTTTCAATTTAAATTTAATCAGTAGTTGTTATGATTTATAATTTTTCTTTCTCTTTTAAATTTTTTAACTAAGAAAGGAAAGCTAGTAACTTCCACCATTTTATAATAATGATAAATTAATACTTGGAAAATATTGCAATATAGCAAATAAATAAATAAATAAATAAGAGGGGGCGCTTAACAATACTTTATTCAAGCCGTTTGTTCATCGTTGGTTTACAAATCATGAAAATAAACTGTTTCATTCTTCAATTCCAACTATTAGTTCACACTCTCCCTATGTTTATTTATTTATTTATATATCTTGTTCAAAATTTCACTTGTTAATAAAATACTTTTTTTTTCCTCCACTCAAGTTCAAATACTTCTTTAAAACTTGTAGTGAATGACATTTGATGTTATTACAGTTTTTTTTTTCAAATATTAATTCATTAATTAAATTTAATAAATTTTTAATTTTTAAATAGAGTTTTAGCAGTTTGTAAGGAAAATTGAAATCGACGAACAGTAACTCAATCTGAAAAACGTAAGGATTTCGGTATTTTTCAAGTGAAGGTGAAGAATGCGAGTTCAGTTCTTGCAAAAATCGATAATTTTTTGAGGCTTAGTAATTTTTTTGATAATTATTTAATAAAAAGTAACTAAATTTTTTAAAAAAAATTCTTTGTTGACCTGAGAAGGAATTGAATTAATTTTTTTACATGTTTTGTCTTCATAGTTTTGTAATCTAATTCATACTTGGGGCATCGACATCCTTTTACCTCTCCTCCTACAGTTACTCCATTTTGCTTAACATTCCACTTCCAAAATATTTATATCGTTAGAAATGAAACCATAAGAACTTACTACTTTAAATTTCGAATGCCCAGTGTTATGAAAAGGTGACGAAGTCTATAAGCCAAATAACAACTTCCGGACGTAAGTAATCGTTTTTGTCTAATGGTCTTGTTACACGGCTGCGAACCACAAGTTTACGAATTTTACTCTACCCAATTCAAACGCAAGGAACACAAAATTAAATCTTTATTTTTTATTTGGTAATATCAAATATGACATCAGAGGAAAGTATATTATAATATAAAATACAAGAAAGACAAATATTGTAGCTTTTCGATTATTTCATTTAAAAATATACAAATGATAATAATTCTAATTAGTGAAATTAAGAAAACTTTGTGCGAAATCGGCATCATTAAATAGGTTAGTTTTATGTGTTTTGAAGATAGAGTAAAAATCACTGTTGTGAGGTAATATTTTCGGAAGATATAGCTGATAGCACAGAAAATTTGCCTAATTATTAATTTTTAGACTTTCCTCTTTTTTTTTAAGAATATGTGCCGTATTTCCTCAATATCGGATAAAAACTATTGATTTGTGCAAACGAATATATAAATATTCATCATTATGCCTATAGATGTAAGCAATACAAATTTATCAAATCATTGAAAGATTCTTATAAATTCCAACTAAATTAGCGATGAAACATGAACATACTAAATAGCGAACAAAAAATAAATCAAGCCTTAAGATTTTATCAAGTATCACCTTTAAAAAGAAATTCAAAACAGATATCAAAGTTCGCCTTCAAGCTGGAATTCAAGCCAGGTATAGAACACCTTCCAGCAAGGATTCAAATCAGGCCCCAGACCGAATTCTTATTTATTTATTTGCAATTTAAAAAATATATTTTGCGAATTTGGTTCATTTCATTGGAGCTCTGACACCCTCTGAACACAATGTTCCTTCCCTTTATAAAAAATTTTGACTCGAAAAAAAGATATACTTTATTACACAAGTGTCGTAATTATTGCTTTTTTTATTTGTTTGCTTTAAAAATAATTATTGGTAATTATTCTTTCATTTGTTGCTCCAATTTCTTATGAAAATAAATGTATGCTTAAGGTATCCAACTACGTTTGAAGGAAATTTTTTGAAAATATAGGATTTTTTAGAAACTATTAATGGTTTTTGGATGTCTTGTCAATAATAAACTCTATAAATTCAAAAACAATTATTTGAAATTATAATATATTTTGAGAAATGGGGAAAATTTGAAGTAAATTTTAATGAAATTTAACCAAAACGGTTAACACTCTACACAAAATGGTAACGCAGAAATCCTATTTTTCTTTGTACACAAGATATAGAATATAATGATGGATGAAATAAACCAAAATCTAAGAAATATTTTCTCATGCCAAGAAGTTATGGGTAAAAATGTGCGCATATATGCATTTTTACCACAAATTTACAACTTAATTTTGCTAAAAACACTTATTAATGAAAAAAGTATTTCACTAACAATAAAAATTTTAGTTCATTTCATTGTGCATATTATTTAAAATACACGTTGAAATATTAACGTAAATACCTCAATTATTTTGGATGCTATCATGTTAACGGAAGATAATTGTTAGGAAAATTTAAGTTTTGAGAAAACTGAAGTTAAAGACAAATTTTAGTTGAAAAATATGTGACCTTGGATGATAGATCAGGCATTCCTTTTCTTAGAAAAGATAAACTGTTTTGGGAAGAGAAAAGTCTAAACTACAAGAAATAATAAGAATTTTTTTTTAAATCGCCAATTTTGTCGATAACCAGTGCTTTTAACGTAGTCAGATACCTTAAAGTAACAACAACAAACTAACAAACAAAAAAACCAGCTAAAAATGGGTTAGATTTTCCCCCTCCTCGAAAATTTTTTTTAAAGGGCAGTAAGTAGAAAATGCTAAGAAAATCTACTTTCGGTTTGTTTCTCAATGCTTCAGAAGAGATTTGTCACCATTTTTGCCTTTTCATTTGGCAGCCCT
>JAPMOQ010059908.1:3912168-3934193 GCA_026543055.1 Argiope trifasciata
TTTTTGATTCTAAAAAGATTTACTTTATTATATAGTTTAATAAATATAGCTTTTTTTGTTTTTTAAATAATTGTTAGTATTTATTCTTTCATTTGTTGCTCTAATTTCTAATGAAAATAAATGCCTGCTTAAAGTAACAACAAACAAAAATCAGTCAAAAATGGATTAGATTTTCCCCATCCTCCAAAATTTTTTTTAAAGGGCAGCAAGTAGAAAATGCTGAGAAAATCTACTTTCGGTTTGTTTCTCAATGCTTCAGAAAAGATTTGGCACCATTTTTCCATTTTCATTTGGCAGCCCTACGATATGCTCCCATTCTTTGTCCAAATAATAGGGTGAAGGGGAGGGGGATGGACAAGCGAGTCGTAACCATTTTACAGTGAAGAAAAAGGCCTTGTCTTTCTGAGAAGTCACCTTGCATCTCTGGATGTTCACGTTTCTCTTTCTTCGCTTTATTTATATATTTTTTTATCACTTTTTATTTCCCCATAGCCAGTGGGCGACGAAGGCGTGGCTGGACGTCGTTAATCTTCATGATCTGTTTCGCTTTCTTAATTTGTCGGAAAATATTTCGCATTACCTTCGGTTAGAGTTTTTGTTTGTTTGCTTGACAGATTTCTAGAAATTTTCATTTGGAATTTTTAAAGATTAGTGAGTTTTAGGGTAAAGAATAAACATTAAGGATCCATCTACATGCATCCTTCTTTCTGTCAAATGTTAATTTCAAATTAAAAAAAAACATTGTACTAGAACCATTTTCATTTCTAAATGAAAGCAAAATCATAAGCATTTTTTTTTTCACAAAAAGTTGCTCCAACAATAATGTTAAAATGATATAAATTCCCCCCCTCCTACAAATTCATGATAAAAAAATAGCACTATTTGTATTATTAGATAAACAAGTTGTAAAATTTACAAAAAATAATCTTCAGTGCAAGCATATATTATATATCTGGTTTACATTAAAAACTGTAGTGGGATACACAAATTAACAGGTGAGAAATTAAACAGGTGCAATTAAATTATGGAATAAATAATCTTTATCAATAATCAAAGCGAATATATGTGTTTGGGTGGAAGTGTGAGCTAGGCCTCTTGACTGAAAATACTTTGGCGATTAAAAAGAAGCACCATGAGGCATTCTTTTAAAAAAAACTTTTAATTAGAATTTTAATTAATTAAAAATTAAGAGAAATTTGGTAATTTTGCACGATAAAATCCGGAAATATTACAGAACAAAAAAGTATTTCTTGCATTGTCTTAAAATTCAAATTATTATTAATATTTTTATGATATTGTAGAGGCAAGTTCATAAGACAGATAACTTATTTCCGAACACGAGTGTGCATTTATGTCCAATAATACGTTACATGGCCAGGAAAGTCAACGTTGCGAATTGGAATCACAAAGAATGCACATTAGTGACCCTGGTTCTGAACTAATAAATGCACTAAAAACGAACTAATAACGGTCCCTCTACTAGTAGCAAAAGTCTCCATAACGCTTGGCGAGATAAAAACGTTCCTCGCCTGTCAAAAACATTTGGTGCGATAACATCGTTCGTCTCACCTGTAACTCACTGAGAGAGGAAGTAATGTGGTGGTAAGTTCATAAGCCACATAAGAACTTCCAGATCGGAGTGCTTACTTTTGTCTAGCGTTGAGTTACACGGCTGCAAATCGTAAGGTCTCGAGATTGAATGTCAAGAATGCACAATATCAATATTTTGCCAGATGCTTTTTCTATTTCTAATAAGTTTATCAAAAAGTTTTTTTTAATGTATTTTACAACAAGGTGTTTCATTCATGAAGTGAAGCTCAAAGCGTTGATATTGTTGGTATCAACGCTTTGGAATCTTGGCTTTTTTACTTTTTTATTTAAATAATGTATAGAAAGTATTATAACCGTCTAAGAATTCGAACACGCGACTTTAACAAATCTCCACGTTTCATACGAAAAATGAGCAGGAAACACAAAAGTTTTGAAAATGTAACAGTATAAAGCGGTCTGTCTAGGAAATGTAGGTCTGTCTCTCTGAGATAACTTAAAATTGATTTTCTCTAGACGGGTGAAATTTGGTTTAGGGTCCTTACAACAAATTTGTAGATTCTATCAAACTTTCAACAAAATCTGTTCCGAGAAAGGTTGAATAAAATTTAACATGGTAATTAGAAAATGAAGAGAGATAAATAGATAAGATTTGACACACAGATTCAACATGTATAGTGCAGACATTTGTTGAATTTTCAGCTAAACCCAATTACGGGGTGATCGTCTATAGGTCAGTACTTTCAAAAAGAAATAAACAAGATATTACAAAAAACCTCTGAAATATATCGAATTTGGTACGGAATTTTGTAACTTAATGCAGTTTTGTGCCAAATTTTGGTTCCAGTCAGATGAGAAAAACATGTCTAAAACACAAATTCGATTTTTCGATTTTATTAATGCATGTCAAGAAATAATAGCCAAATAACTTGCCAAGGATGACATGGTAGATTCAGTAAAAATATTAAATTCGTACCAAAAGTTTACATTTCATAATTATTGTCTGCCAGTGCCATATAAGATTTCTCTGTCATGCCAAGTTTAATAGAGAGTAAGCGAGAATGTTATGAGGAAACCATTCCATTGGGTTTTGATTTTGAAGTTTCCATTTTGATTTTGAAGGCATAAAATTGAGGTTCATTTTTTAAGATAATGAATAAGTTTCTGTTTAAAATATGTACCTTTATGTATTTTTTAAAAATTTGTAAATTTGTAATAAAATAAAAATAATATAAAAAAAATTGTAAATAAATAAAAATTTGAAATTAAGATTTAAGTTTATAAGTAAGGGAATATAATTCTTTTTAAAACATGAAAGGTGATAAATCTTTTTATTTTTATTTTTATATATATAATATAATATAATTGAATTGAAAAATACATTACCTATCTCATCACTTCAAATTTCTTTCTTATTTCAGTAAAACGATTTTTTTTTTAATCAGAGAAATTTTTATTACATAATCCTATTGGTTATGACAAAAATCGGGAAAAAGTATTCTAAAAAACACTTAAAACTTCCTCGTGAAACGATTCTTCTTTCTATTCTTACAATTTAAATAAAAGTCTCTACGTTCAACTAGTTAGTTTTTGTTTTAATCTCACTGCTAAGCTTTAATGTCACATAATTGAATATAAAAACACATTACCCTTCTTATCCCTTCAAAATTGCTTTATTTCTAATACTATAATAAGAGGAATGGTTGCCAAGTCGAAAATCGCCCCAGAATTAATAAACTCCGGTAAACTTGAGGGTCTGGGCCACGAGGAATCGATTGGCGCCGGTTTTGAAGCGCTACGGTCGAGCAGTTTGGAGTTACAGATAGGATATTTTCAAACTTTATTAGTTCGCCATAATGGCTACTCAAATTTTCAAGTGGTAACGTGCTGCCATCTATAGCCAATATGGCGAACTAATAAAGTTTTATGTTTATGCTGTTATAGGTTTATAATATGTTTCTTATGTATGTATATATGTTTGGTTTTTCTAAATAAATTTGTCAAAAATACTGAACTTCAACACACTTCAATCTTTACCTTTACTTTACCTTTGTATAGAATAGTTCTCTTTCCAAACTCTAACTTTGTTTAGAATAGTTTACAATGGTGCACTTTAACCGGTTATCTTTTCACCAATGGTTTCACAAATTTTCTTATGGCATGTATTGTTTTGATAAATCCCAATTGAAAATTTAAATCTTCGAGTTAGCTTCGATACCTGTTTTCTCCGAGCGGAGCTCGGTCACCCGCTGGTTTCAGTAAAATGAGTTTCACATATAAATGAAATGAATTTCCATTTCTCACATGAAAATCCGCATTCTGAGTTTAATTGCAAAAAATTAGTAAAATGCATTGCATAATGAATATAATGTTGCAAGGTTTTAAATATGGTGCGCATTTACATGTACATTAAATTTTACATTGAAAAATAATGCTTTGTCGAATAATAAGTTACACCAAGAGCAAGCTACAATTATATTTAATTGAAAATCTGAGTTGTCTCAAATACCGGCGAATCAAATGCGTTTAGAAAATAACACATTTCATTCTATGTGTATGTTCACTTTTCATTCTGCCATGTTTAGTTGTATGGAACAAAAATAATCGCTATAAGGTGCCTCATTTGATGTACATATCGTAACGCTTAACTGGAAAAAAAAAGTTGATAGCAATAATAAAACAAAATATTAATATATTTGGTATGTTATCAATTGATGATAAGAAATAAGATATATCACAGTGAAGTTTAAATTCGCTTCCATTTGGCTCAGATAAGGAATAGCAATTTTAAATGAATTTTTAAAAATGCTCACCAAAAACATCAAATCCATAATAAACAAAACAAATAAAATACACCCTAAATATTTGAATATAATGATAAATACAGTAAACTCTCAGTAATCCAATTCTATATAAATCCTATGGTCAATTTTGTTATTTATTTGTTTCAGTAGAAAAAGAAAATAGCCTTGAAAGAAAAATCATTGAGAGTGGTTTCTAAAAAGCTCTCTCGCATAACCTCTGTCCCATAAAATGTCTTGCATGGCATTGTATATCTTGTGATATTTATTACATAGAGTACATTTTATGATATTTTGTGCCATAAAAATTATATGGCGCTATTAAAAACTTTTTTTTTTGTAATGAACGTCTACAACCCCTGCAATCCTCTAGACTAATACCTCCATTAAAGTAGAAAATATAATCTATTAAACACTACTGCTGTATTACTTGGATTATGCAGCGAAAATTTTCATTTAAATATTCTACGTAGTTTGCTCTCTTCCGAAACAAATCACTTTTACATGTAAAATTTATTGGTTATATAATGCAAACTATTTTAAACACAGACATTTAACTACCTCACACCATAGCATTAGCTATGAAAAGCATTATCCTAATCTTGTCTATACAGTGAAAGAACTTTATTCGTGGGGTATACGTTCCATAAATATGCCGCGAATACGGAATGGCAATTTATATTTGAAGTTTTTGAACATTTTGCTCTATTATCTTAAGGCTTAGACAATGGTTTGAAGAATTTTGTAATTTTCTCTAGCTTGGCAGTTTTTAAAAACTTCTTCGATTCAGACTGATACGCAACAGTCGCATTAGCAATTTGCCTCATAAAAATAAAACTTCGTTCCATAGACGAATCAATGTTCATAAAAAAATCGCAAAGCTCATTTGTCATTCTCAAACCTTCACTAAGATTTTTCAAATTAAATGACACGTTTCCAGTGCTTGTTGAAGCCTCTTCTTCAATGGGCCGTGAATTTAACATTTCCTCCAAGTCGGTTTCAGTCAGATCTTCATCTTGCGATTTAAGCCATTCCTGAATGTCGCTTGATACTATCTGTTCGAACCCATCTCGTCCTATTCCATTCGCGATTTCGACTATGTTTGCATTGAACAACATACTTTAGGCAAAGTTGTAATATGATCTATCTTACTTTTTCATTAGACCATTTGACGGCATTTACAAAGGATATTGGGTTGGACACCTATTGAAATCCTTTTATTATTATGTATGTACTTATTAGATCCGCGAATAAAGAAATTTTTAGCAGCGAATATAGGAATTGTGTCGCATATTTTTAATCCGCTAATAGTGAAAACGCTAATGAAGGAAGCGCGAATAAGGAGCTTTTACTGTAGCTTTATATATTCTGCTGCAGTGTTTGGAAATGAATACATTTAAAAAATTGCCAATGCTTTACTCTGAAATTAAGCCCTAAATGCGGTTATAATCAATAGCACCAATGGAAACGAAAATTTCACTCCAATAATGAAATTTGTTCCAAAACAATTAAAAATATTTTCAAAAATTGATTAAAAGTAAGAGAAAAGTATACAGCAAACAAGTTAACAACATTAAAAGACTTTGAATGCTTTTTTTTAAACTTTATGATGATATGAAATTAATTTCTGTGTTGTAATAACTCAGTAAATTATATTCAAAAATATTACAATTCGATTAATCTTTAATTAATCAAAATCGAAATTGAAATATATTCCTAATCGTATATTATTACTCTCCAAAGTATAAACAAATGCAAGTTTTGGTGACTTAAAGTCAAATAGTTTGACTTGTATAGCATCGATAAATGCACATTTTCATTTTTATTATTATTACGATAAAGATGCAGCTGTTCGCATAATTCTGTCTTATGAATACTGTAATATTAAATCCCTGCTTAGTGTATTTAAGGTAAAGGCTAATTTCCATAAGTTTGCATATAAACGAATGCTAAACAAATCTTTTAGATATTTAAAAACATGGCTTGAATCCATTAAACATCTCGTTTTGAAGTTAAATCAGAAATAATTTGGTACATATCTCGGTTTGATTGCAGCCAAATATCGAAGTCGATACATGACTCAATAACTTCCTCACTATGTTCTACAAATCTCTACTACATATGTCAAACCAAATAGCGAAGACGATACTTAACAACCTCACTAAGCTAAAACTAATATATGTGAAAGTTTGGATGTTTCGATGATTTTTACTCAATCACGCCAGGACGGCAGAACAGAATTGGATGAAATTAAGCACAAAGACAGATTATAATCAGGAATAGAATACAGGCTACTTTTTATTCCGGTTAATTTTTTATTAATTAAAAACTAACTTTCGCGCCAGAAAATCTGAGGCCAAATCCCTCCAAAGATCAGTAAGACTTCAGTTTTTTCCCCCAACATAGTTGAGGTTAGGCTTATAAAAACTCCGACCGATTATTTCAAACTATTCTATTTATTTTCTTTGCGTTTGATGTATTTAAATCAAATGTTGTAAATGAAGGGATCTCTCGGATTCATTCTGAAATACTTTTAAATTTAAAGAAACCAGAATAAGAGAAATAAAAAATTTCTAATCTTCATTGAATTATCCCAACTGGTGTTGGAAAGTCAGGGATGTGAGTTACGCCAACTGGCGTTGAAATTTCGCGCGTGATTGTGACAACTATGTTTTCATTTAAATTAAAAGTTTAAACATTATATGCATAATACTGTTGTAGTTATATCAATCTCGATCCATAAATAAAATGAATTTGACTTGATTTTAAAGAAATACTGACTTGATTTTCGGTTTAGTTTTATTTTGGGTGTACAATGTAAATAAATGGTTTTTACATTAGTTGTGTGTTTTTGTTTTTAAATTGTATTTATATTATATATTTTTCGTATATATACTTTTAAACGTATCGTTTTCAGGTTAGATTTTTTTGTCATTATTTGATAGTTTATCGTACATATACATCAGAATCTACGCGAAAAGAGTCGCGGGTAATAGCTAGTGTTCTATAAAGTGCTACATATGTCAATCCAAATAGCGAAGACGATAACTTCCTCACTAATGTCCTCCTACAAAGTACTACACATGTCAATGCAACATATGGAAGGTGGAATCTCGACTTGAACTCGTAGTCATCCCGACGGCCTCCGCGAACCCCTAAAACGGTACAAACTGAAAGAAACAGGCCTGAATGGAAATCAATTCCCTCTAAAAAATGTGAATAAATCATATTTGATGGAATTAATGTTAACCACAGGGGGGGGGGGTTTATAAGGTAGAGGTCCTGATTGTTACGCTGAGCGAATTTTTAGTGATTGCGGGCTAATGTTGTGGAATAATTACAAATTAGTATGCATCATATAAAAAAACGCCCCCGGGTGGGCTCGAACCACCAACCTTTCGGTTAACAGCCGAACGCGCTAGCCGATTGCGCCACGGAGGCTTGCGATATCGTTAACAATTGAATTTCAGTTTAACTTTCCATTGATAACGAGAGCGTCATTTTAAAAATATGAAATTCGCCTGATTCTGATGAATTTTAATTAAATGTCTGAATTCGTCTTTGACTCGTTTATTACGCAATAATATATCATAAATTAATTCGATTTAATTTTTTTACGAACAGATTAAATATTAATAAAAGAAGAATTTTTACTCTTAAATTTAACCTACGATAAAAAGAGACAGCGCTTTCATGATTAAAGAATGTCAAAAATTAGGACGAAATGTCATGGATTGTTCATTGTTCGGTGAATTATTAAAAAAGAAATTTAAATCGATTTGTTTTTTCAAAATATTGACTTTGTGAGAATTCGTTCTAATGTTTTCTACAAACAGGATGAATTTATCTTAATTAGAATTATTCATAAAATAGCCTTCAACAAAATAGTAAAAACGATAATATAAAAATATAACAATCATGCTTCGGTATAATATCATTTTTTTTATTATTTTAAATAATTAACTTAACAACAAACTTTTGGAGTGTTCTAAATAACTTACTACATTTTTAATTTTTATAATTTCATTTATCCAATTCTATATTTTTTGGATTTTCTCCAATTTGTTCTTTCTGTCTGTCTAGCTAGTACTTCAAGTTGAAGTTAAGAAAATTTGATTATTTTAATTTTAACTACTCTTCGTTCGTTTCTCACATTCTAATATTTAAATTAGTAAGGTTTAAATAAATTAAATCATTGTTGATTAAATTTTAGTTGAAATGGTAATTATATCTCCTTTTTAACTTTTAATTTCTTATGGAAATAACCACAATGACTTTGCATTCAAAACTGATGTTCAGTGCATATATTGAAATCTATCTGCATTTGTATTCTAATAATTTGAACTTGAATAGTCTTATTATAAGCTTTATTAAAAAACTCTCGTGGTTACCATAGCGTTTCTATGGAAAATGTACAAACAGTGGCACATTTCCGAGTAGACAGATGTCTACGGACATAGAGAAAAAAAAAAGGGGGGGGGGGAGAGAAGCAGACATGCTGATTTAAAAATTATTATTAGCTTTGTTCCCAAATAATAAAGTTTTAAAAGTCTATCAATTTTAAAAAATTAGGAAAATATTAATATTTTGGTAAATGCAACCCATTAACTTCTATTTATTTGCTTACATTCACTAAGTTACTTCAGTGTTTATAAATATCAAACGCCTACTTAAATATAATTAAAATTAAATGAAGTTGTAGCAAAATAATGAGTGAATATAAAATTTAACCTAAAATAAGGCATTTGTTTATTGATTAAGCTAAAAATGCATTGAAATGAAAAACTAAATTGGTCAGTTTATTAATAGGTTTTATGATTTGAGCTGCATAGGGCTATAAAATACTTGAATCCACAATTGAATGATATACAGTAAAAGGCTAAAATTGCTTGAAATGTCTTAAGTACATGAATAAAATAATCTGTTTCTTTTACAGAAGCTGAGGCTTTCATTTTGAAACCCGATGGCAGTAAAGAACCTTCGTTTAAGCGGATATGGTGTATGTTAAATCTGTAGGGGTAAAAGTTCTCTAGCTGATGTGGTGTGGAAGTTTGGAGAGAGGATTACAGCTCAGGTGTCTTCATCATTTGACCGCAATTCGAAATTATGAGTTGTATTAGGATAACTAAAAGATGAAGACATTAGACTAAACCAAACTAAATTAAACTAACTTTTACAGAAAACTTAGTTTAAATTTTTGTACTTAGATTTTATGGCAGTATTAGGAGTTTTATTTATTTATTTATATGTGTACAAGAGTACACAGTAAATAACAAAAAAGATTTTTTTTTGCAGATATATTTATTTGTTTTTATTCCAAAAGAAGAAAAGACATTTTTTCTGCTAAAAACAAATAATGATAAGAAGTTGAAAGAACGGGAAAACAGTTAAATAGATGGGTTTTTGGGAAGTATCGTTTATTTGATAAATTTTTTACCTACTATTTAAATTTATGAGACGTACTGGATAAGCTTGGATTGTTAGATTTTTGACTTTTTGCTCAATCTTGATACCTTAGTTAAGGCCTTATCACACGGCGGAATATCGTCCTCACTTTTCGTCATCAAAAGACAACGAAAGCGACGTCACTTCAAAGTTTTACATGATTGGTTAAATTTCCTTTGCAGACAATATTTCTGGCATTATCGTCGGCATTTTCAAGCTGATGAAAAAAGTTGTCGATGACGAAAAACTTGCTTGACCGGCTCTTGAGGGTAGAAATGGAAAATTGCAGACGAATAGTGCGGACGATATTTCGCCGTGTGATAGGGCCTTTAGCTAGCCAGTAAATCTTAAAGTTAAGCAAATTTGTCCATTCAGTAAAATACAGTACCTATATACACTAATAATTAAGGAAAATGGGAGCTTGTGTTAAGGAAAATGTGAGAGTGCAACGTAAGTTTAAGCCAGAATTTCAGTTTGTCTTAGAACTGTCCAATTAGGCAAAAATATAAATTCGAGGACAAAAATGTGCATTTAAAAGAATTTTTTATTTGAAATTTTTATAAATTAAAAATTTAAGCGAGAAAAAGATGTTTAGTGATGTTAAGTGATTTCTCTCGAAAATGTTATGATAAATTACTGAATTTTATACACTTTTTAAATTATTTTTTTAAAAATAGCTTTTTCATACTAATTTAATAAAAGTTCAAATTTTTCAAAGAATTTAGCAATTTGTTTTTTATTTAATATTTTATACAATTTTCAACTCTAGATACCATAGTTGAAAAGAAATTCTATTAAATATTACAGAAACTAATAAATAAACAATAGTGTCCATTATCGATACGAAAGAAAAAAAAAGAGATTTTGTATAATATTTGTTTAATTTTATTAGGATTAAGAGAAAAAAGTTACAGAACTGCTAAAGCTACAAAATAGATGAATTGCACAACTAAGATTTTAATAGCAATCTGAAGTCAAATGCTATGTCTCTATTGGAATGTTTCATATTTACAGTGAACATAAACGGCATAAAGTTATCATTAAAAAATAAATTGGCTTTGATGTCAAATTTAATTAATTTATGCTTGCTAATATGTTCTCATGGAAATTACTAACTCATTCATATACATTGCTTGACAAATGATTTTAAAACCCTCCGCGCCTTTGCGCATGCGTTAGGATGGGTTTAATTAGTCAAAATAAGGGGGACGGGAAGATGAAAGAAGGGAATGTTTACATTTAAGAATGAAATAAATTCAGAGTACTCGTAGACTGAATTAAAATAAAATAATAGGGTTAGAAAAGACACAATATTCACATGCATGTAAAAAAACAGTTGTACAAGTTTGGTTGGTTGGGTGATTAGGGTTTTTTGGCGCAAGAACCATATCTGATCATGCTGCACCAAGCAAATTGTTTGTACAAGAAAGTATTTAATATGGCGAAAATCAAAGTAAAAAAATAACGAAGAATTCCTGAAATGAGCTCATCTTTCCGCATCTTCTGTCCTCCTCCCCTTTAATGTGATAGAATGGTCGAAAAGTGGTCGTCTCAGAATATTGAAACAAACAGTGTATTAAAAATGTATTAAAATGAACCAACTGGTTGCTTATGTTGTCTAATATACTAATTAAAGGCAAACATAATGCGGAAAAAGGAAGGACAATGAAATCTTTTAAACACTATGAAGGCTGAAATTATCATAATCAAAACATCCTTAATTTAAAAAGAAGTTAATGAATGAATAATTAATATTAAATAACTGAAATGGCCGAGGGATTTAATGATTAATGATAAGGAAAATCTTGTGTTGTGACAATCAAGGAAAATGCAAGAAATTATGGTCTGTTAAGTCTTGAGTTAAGTCTTAAGTCTTTAACATTAATTCTTGATCCTTTAAGTTTTCTCAAGCCATTGGCTTTTTTCTTGAAGTTAGAAAATTGAATCCCCTGTTAAAGCCCAAAGTGTAATTTCGCCATTTTCAGAGTACTATCAAATTTGATACCTAGATTCTAGAGCAAAGTTTCTCAAGTGGCCTCCATGCTAAACTCTTTTAATGCTACCGACGAGATATCTCGTCTTTCAGATACCTTAAATTTGAGGTTTTTGTGAACTAAAATTTGTTAATTATGTTAGTTTAGATAGCTTCAACTTTCTAATGCATATCTAAGAATATCTTAACTTTTATCTAAACTGGCATATGAGACAAATTTTAGCCCACAGAAGCCTAAAATTGGAAGCATCTGAAAAACGAGATATCTCGTCAGAAACGCTGAAAATGTTAAGGGAGCAATTTGTGTTGAGAAGTATTTTTAAAAAATATATTCATAATGAAGATATAGTAGTAAGCACACAATAGCGAGTTTAAAACTAAAGTAGGCTTTATAGAATTTTTTGGATTTTTAAGTCCTTTTTTTATTTCATTGCAAATACTCTTTGGTTTGCTTCCACGGCAATTTTCATCAATTCATGCTTTTCCGTCACATCAAACAAAAAAGTGAAATTTGAAAAAAAAAATATATTCCATATTAATCTTTCAACAGCATAAAAAGTCATTAATTTGGGTGAATAAACTGATCCAGAAAGGCGGCTAAAAGCATAAAAATGTTAAAATATGCAAATATAAAAATCCAAGTTCTGTATCTTTTCAAACAACAGACGTAAGAACTAAATTCAACCAGTTTTATGAAGAAAATTGTTCAAAAATTAAGAAAATCGTTCAAAAATTAAGAAAATTAAATTAAAAAATTTTTCATGGTTTCGCTAAAAAAAAATTTTTTTTCAACAAAGTGATTTTCAAAGGTAGCTAGTAGCATAAAAAGTTTAAATATACAAATGTAAAAAAATCGTTTTTTCAAAGAATAGGCGTTGCAAGAAAATTGAATCAGTTTTATGAAGAAAATTGTTCAAATATTAACAATACTGAATTAAAAAGCATTTCATGAACTCACAAAAATATCTTTTTTCAACAAGCTGATAACCAAAGGCCGTTAGTAGTATAAAAACGTTTAAATATACAAATATAAAAATTAAAGTTCTGCATCTTTTTTAGAATAGGTGTAAAAACAAAATTCAATCAATAAAAACAAAACTTTATAAAGAAAGTTGGTCAAAAATGAAGAATACTGATTTTAAAACAAATGTTCCATCTCGCCAAAAATATTTTATGAACGTTTTCATCCATTTGATTAGTTTTACATTGAGTTGCTTATCTAAAAATCTGATGAAAAATGCTGTTTATATGACAATCTTCCATAACTAGTATGATTTTAAATGAGGCGCGGATAAAAAGTGAAATTGTAAACAAATTGTTTATCAAATAAACCTACTCGTGAGGTTAAAGACCTTGAGCTTTTGAATTTAATTACATATGTAATTGGAAAAACGTGTATTCAGTTACTTATTCCAAGGTTATTCTTCAGAACCACATTATTACAAGCTAAAAGACGATTTTTAAAGATAGAGTCTTCTTGCCTCGCAACTTCCTTGTAATATGAATACATTTTAGATGCTGTTTAGAAAGATTACGCTAGATCTGCTTAGCATCTATTAGAGGAATTACGGATACAGTTAAGATGAAGATTATATAGAATAAAGTAATTAACATCAGTATTACCATAGAAACTGGTATTAATACTAATAACGCTAATCGTTAATATTATTACTGAGGTTAAAGTAATTAAGTAGAAAATTAGGCAGCTTAAAGAAACTAAAAGCGAACATGAGCAGATTAAAAGTGCAATCAATATGTTTAAGATTCCGAAAGAAGATAACAAAACCGGCTTGATAGCGATTACAGAAATTGAATGAAAATCGTTTGTTTCCAGCGTTTGTTGTTTAAAGAAACTTTTAACATAGTAATCTTAGTAAAATAAAAGAGTACATGAATGAAAAATGAAATCTGTGTTGTTCATTCATAAGCAGGGGCAAATTTAGGAGTGTCTTTGTCATGTGAGAATATAATGTTGTTTTAGTTAGGGGGTTTTGAAACTCGAAATCGCGTAGGCGACGAATAAAGCATAAATTGCCACTTTTCATGATCATCTTTTTATCGCATATATTTTTTACCTGCTTTTACGAGTATTGTATCATTATTATGTATGCTTCTTTGAAAGTAGGTTCGTTTTTAAAAGATTGACCTGCTTTTATTAATATTGCTTTATTATTATGTATGCTGCTTTGCCAGCAGATGCGTTTTCAAAAGGTTGACTTAGAACTATGACATTATAATTGTTATTTTCATGGAATTAATTTTTTTGGAGGAAAATAAATAATTTAATTGTTATAATATTTAAAAAAAAACTTCACTCGCGTTTAATAACAATTTTTATAATAATATTTTCTCTTTCCCCCAGTGAGGAAATATCATTCATTCATTCTTGAGTGGGAAACGTTAAAAGATTTGACACTTCTTCTAATCTATTATGAAGTTGTTTTATGATCTCAGAAATTAGAAAATAATAGCTTGTGTTTAATATTGTTATTCAAAAATATTGTTTTCATAAAAATTCCATATAAATTAATATGTTTAAAAGTTTACTTTCAAATAGTTTATCATTTGAAAATCTCAATGCGTTTTTCAAATGATAACCTATTATTCAACTTCTAACGCGGCATTCCTTTTTGTGAGAACATGATTTTATTTCGGTTGGGTGTTTTGAAGCTCAAATTCGTGTAGGCAATGAATAAAGTATAAATGGAAATTTTCATTTTTAGTTTATTCCTGGAGGGCAAAAAAGTTGTGAAGCTCTCGTCGATCTCGAAAGTGAAAAAAAAAAAAAAGCATCGTTTTTTGGATAAAGTTGACGCTTGCTTATTACGTCATAAATTTCAAACTGTTTAAACCGAATTCTAACTTTTCAAGTTTTTTTTCTGGGGGGATGGAGGGTGGTGGCAAAAAAAAGGTTTGAAGTTTTCTCAAGTTTGGAAGAGAAAAAAAAAATGTATTTTTATAAAAGTTGAAGAATGAGCATTAATATAATCATGTGATCAACAAAAAAAATTCTCACTTGTTAACTTGAAATTTGTAATAGCAGATTTTTTTTTCATTTAGCAGTCTTAGGTAAAGCAGATTATGAGACTCCGTTTTAATAAATTGGGAAAATTTGTTTCACATTCCATCGCATTTTTTAGATTTTATTAATTTATTTTCGGTTAATATTTTAGCTCATTATTTTTGCGAATATGAATTTGTCTTTTTTTACCTATTATAACTAAGGGGCAGTTGGACATACAAAATTGTATACAATATTATTGAACTAGATACATCGTTTTATAAATATTTTAACAATTATGTGAAACGTTTTTAATCATTCATACGATTTGTAATTTTTTACAAATTTTTTAATATGACAGTTAAGAAAATAAAGCATTTAAAATGACCAGCTTTTGATCCTCCCTTGGCTTAAAGGAGCTAGGCAGCTGCTTAACCTGCCTAGTTCCAAATCTGCCATTAATCATAAAACTAAAACGTGTATAATGCTTTGAGCATTGATATCAGAACTAAATAAGTCATTGTATCTGAAATATTTTTCATTTGAGCATAGAATCTGATTTACGCATCAGTTAAGCTTTTATCTTTATGAAATACTAGCTGCATTGGGCGATTGTTTAGTTCATAGAAATTATTGTTTGCTAAAAATTTCAATTTAATATTTCATGTAACTATGCTTAATAGTTATCTTTGCAAAGTATTTTTATATTTTAATTTTGGTAAACATATAATTCATAATATTTCAGAAATACAGCATTTTATTCATTTGTTGGACCTTTTCTTATTTTTTATTTATATCTCTATACATCCAAATTATGTGTATCAGGAAAGAGTAGAAAATTTTAAAAATTGAAGTTCTTTGAAAACTTTTCTGAAGCTAGATCCTAAGCTTAAATAAAACATAATTTCAAAAATGTTATCAAAGGCCTGCTTTATACCAAAACTTAAACAACATGAAAAAGTACGCCGATTCTTCACATCTTGATCGTTAATTAAGGTTAAAAAAGCTAGTATGAAATATTAGAAGCAACAATTAAAACGATTTGAATTTCCCATAAAAAATTAAATATATTTTTAAAATGCAATTAAAAGTTTTAAAAATTGGTTAAAAATACAAATTATATGTGTACAATTGGAAAGATGATTCTTTAAAAAAAATTTAAGGCAAACTAAATGCCATTAATGTGGCGTAATGTTTTTGGAACTTATCCAATAAACGCCACATTTCGCTCCATTTTTGATTCATTAATCATTTTTCCCATTATTAAATTAATACTATTAATATGATTAGGGAATAAGGATCCTTATATTGTAGATTGGATATGGATTTTGTAAAAAATTTTATTGGACAAAAGCCATAGTGTTGACTATGCGACGCCAAACTGTATTCTTTTTTTGGATTAAAATATAATATTTCAGCTATAAAAAGCAATGTAAAAACCTTTGAAAAAGATGACTAATACTTAAATATAAGAATAAAAATTTATTAAATTCAAAAAGAAAAAAAAAAGCTGAGTGTAAAGTATTTTATCAAGCAAATTAGAAAATTCAGATTTGCGAAAAATATATAAACTCCGAGTACTGAAATTTGGATATTCACTGAGAATATGGTGAACAGAAGTGATGCAATTGCATTGCGAGCACTTTGGTACCTCTTCCTCAAAAAGTAGATGGCAATGGGTGAATCTAATGTGACCTATGCGCAATCGGGTTAAAATAGTGTCTATTTTTCTATTTGGAAGACATGACCAAGGTTTAACTCTATGAAGTTTGTTTTCTGTTAATAGATCCCATTGCGTCTGCCATTTTGAGAGATAGAGCAAAGTTATGTGCTTTTTTAATCACTCACAGGGATACTTCTATTTGTTGTATTAGTAACCGATTTGACAACACTGTCTACCTTCTCATTGTCCCCAGTACCCACATGAAAGGCACTCAACATAGAAAAATAGCAAATCCAAGAGAATAAAGTGCATTAAGAATGTTAGTTTCTCTTAATAATGCATGTTTGTTTACAGAATATAAGCTAAATAATGTTAATTATCTGATCCTTGATTTATTTTAAGCGTTTTTATGGCATTTTGACAAATTCTTTAAGCAGATTAAAATAAACTGACTAATTAAATCAGCAATCATTCTTAACGATATTTTATAAATGGTTTTGCTATTAAATCACCCATTCTTTTGAAATTATAAAATACGTTTCAATCCTCACACACATTTTAAAAAAATAAAATCTTATTTTATAACAATACTAGCAATACCCCCACAGCGTTGCCCATGTAATAACATCCAAAAGGAAAAATTAGCTTTAAATTTAAGTCTAGTCTCCACCCGATATGACATGCGTATGTCACGCTACATCAAATAAACATAAAAATGTACCTAGAAATCATCAAAAATAACTATAAAGCAATGTTTTATAGCATACATTCAGAAATATTTAGACTACTAGAAGGGTGATATGATATGTTCATAGACAAAACAATTCACTAAAAATAAACTAGTGAAAGATTGTTCCAAAAACGAGGCGTTTGGGCATTTAATGTGCTTCGGCCAAGATTGAATTTCCTTTCTTTCCTTCTTTTCCTTCTCCTTTTTTTTTTTTTTTTTTTTTTTTTTTTTTGTTGTTGTTGTTGAGAATTATGAGTTCTGAATCGCTGTTTAAATCAGACGTAAACAAAGAAATGCATCGCTTGTGCATATAGCAACTCTCGCTATTTGCGCAAGCGCAGTCTGAGGTTTTTGCACATGCGTGGATTAGTGATAAGTCCAGATACTGCTGTTTTATGCATACTCGAATCATAGTGGGTAAATAATTAAAATCGCATTCATAAAACCCTTTTTTCATTTTGATGTGATTTCAATATCCAATATAAAATCATCCCCAATAAATGCCCTACAAAATAGAACAGATATATCCAGTACCAGTTAGTATTTTTGAATATATACCATGAGTTTGGTGCAGTATGGCCAGAATTGGTTCTTGCACAAAAAAAAAAAAAAAAATCCACAAATCGAAATCCAATACCAGTTAAATATTTCTCAAATTTTCCTATTTCAAACATACAAATGCTTTTAGGAAACTTCGTTTTGTACTATGTACAAATTTTTCTTATAAGTAAATGAATTACGCTATCAAATATCGAAATAGAAAAAAAAGGGACTTTTTATTGTATACCAACAGGCCTTTCTCTCTCTCTCTCCACTTCTTTACTAAATGGGTTTTTTGGACACCAAAAATAATAGTGTTTTTGACAGATAGAATGAAGAATTGTAGACATTAATCTTCTGAAACAAATTCTCGAATACATAACAGTGACTCGGAAAGAATGTTTTCAGTGCTACAAAAAATCTTTTTCTTGTTTTGGAACACGATTATGCATTGCTATCAAATCCTCGGAAAGTCAATTTAATAGCTACGCTCCCTCGAATAAAACCACCTGCCTTCCTTTTTTGTTAGCAACTCTTGACTCAATATACATTATGCATACTCATCTTCAAATGGATTTATGGCCTATGTCCAAGTAGCATCTTTACTCAGGTGCCAATAATGTTTGTTCAGGTGTTTTGCAGAAATGTAGAAAGAATCGGGAGGTCGTGTGCGGAGAAACTTTAGTTACCGCGAAATAGTTTTGTACTCTTTTGATAGAGGAGTTTGAATAATTCTATGATTGCTGTTGGATTGTTGAATCTTGATAAGCAGGTATATATGGATCGTGCGAAGATTTCCCTTTTCATTGAAAATTTTAATTTGCATATTCAGATAGCATGTACCTTCCGATATTATGCTTTCCCTTCTTTTATAATATTTTTGGTTGGTCCCTTTAAAGTACTTATATTCACAATGTATTAAAATTCTTCAATTTTTGTTTAGGAAAATTTAATCTTTTTTACCTTTACGTCATGCTATATTTCAAGAGAGAAAAAAAAAGTAAATTGTCATTGTAACGGGAAATGTTTTTCATTTGGAATAAATACTTGCAAATACTAAATGCTAGTTATGAAAATTTAAATGTAACAGGCTCAGAAATATTGCCTTTAAAATAATTCCATGCGCTTACTGTGAAAAATAACCATTTCAAAGTATAAATTACAAGATTTCTTTATTTTTTTCCTTCTTTTTTTTTTAGTCAGCGGATAAACAGAATAGCAAAGGTAGTTTGTATAAGCAATTAATTTGTACTTTGTTATTTATTTGAGATAAATACTAGAAAGGAGAACGAAATATTCTATAGCACTAAAACAGAATTACAAAGGATGATAAGAGATTATGAGTACAAATAAAAAGCGGTATAACAAATGTTAAACAGAATTATAAAGGATGAAAAGAGATTACGTGTACAAATAAAAAAGAAGAACAAAGGCTAAACAGAATTACAAAGGTAGTTTGTAATAGTAATGGATTTATACGCCGATATTTATTTGAGATGAGTATTAGGAATGAGAACGAAACAATAATGGGCATATATAAAGCGTTTACTTTGTTACTTTCTCGTGAACATAGGTATAGAGAAAGTATAGTAATTCTTCAAAAACAGGCGCTAGATTTTGACTTAAGCTTGTTTTAAACATTCATGAGTTCAAAAAACACATTTTTGGAAAGCTTCCATCTGTAAGTTTACCTGTGGCAAAGATAAATCAAAAACACTTAAACGCATGGTATTTGGTCTTTCAAGAAATATTTCAGATTCATATCAAATTTTGACTGTTCAAAGAAAGTCCATCTGTCCGGATGTTTGAATAGAAGTTAACACTTAATATTTAACATTTAACACCACACCACACCTCGGTTTTTAGAGCACATGTATGAAAAGAACTAGATAGATAAATTTTGGCGCAAAGAGTTAACATTTATATTGTAGACACCTGTCAAACTTTCAGCCAAATCGAATGACGTGTCGATTATCTGTCTGTACTTCCAGCAACAAATAAATATGATGTCTCAAAACTGCAGGGACATTCACGCACACACACAAAAATTACAATGGGATTTCGTAAGAACAAATGCAGATCTGAATCAAATTTTTGTTTCGATCGATTGAGAAAAACGTGTCTAAAAAGGAAATTCGATTTTTGGATCTATTATACATTCCAGGGATTGACTGCCAATTAACTAATCAAAAATGACTCGATAGATTCAAGCCAAAAGTTAATATTTCTTAAATATTATGCTCCAATACAATATAAAGCGTTCATTGACATGACCAGTTTATTATAGAGTACGCGAGAAAGTTTTGGAAGATCACTCCCACAGACTTTCCTGGGCATTTTTATCTAAATAGGTAGTTTTCTGCCCTGTGAAAGTGTACAGGGCAGAAAACTACCTTTTGGACAAACGAAAAGTGTCGAAGAAGAATATTGTTATAATTCAGTTTGCAATTAACGGCTTAATATGAATCACGAGAAAAATTTTGTTTATCTCAACTAAATGGTGCACCTCACTTTTGGTAATGTGATTGCGATCTGATGTATTTCAAGACTCACACGGGCCATCCAGACGGGACTCAACATCAGTCCACATTTTACTGAAAGTTTGAAGGAAATTGCCGATCGACATTCACATGCATAGTAACAAGCGACGGTTGAGAGTGGTCCTACAATAGGTCAGATGGCATATTTATGACCATATCCGTAAAGGTTTGTTTGGATGGGTCTAAGAGATAATCTTCTTGGCAACAGGTTATAATATTTAAATAATAGAAGTATATAGACAATCTTCTCTGTAATAGGTTATAGTACTTAAGTAATAGAAGTATATATATAATCTTAGGTGTAACAAGTTATAGTATTTAAGTGATAGAAATATATATAAACTATGCTAATTAATGGAGTTGCTATGTATTTTTCATGAGCTACGATTGAAAATCAAACTTTTTTGCAATCTGGTTCCAATATTTCATGCAAATAAGTATTTAAAGAGTTAAAACCGCATGTCATATGTTTAAATTTTTTAATCTTTAAATTATTATTTTCGCATGCGAAAGACGAATTGGATCCTAATCAGCTACAAATTTTGGAAGTGGTAGTTTGATACCAATCTACAATTTAGGCACAAAGATGTCACAACTTTCATTCTTGTAGCTGGTCTTACTTCAGAATCGAATTATTTCTCTAAGCAGAATATAACTATTCCAAGATTATTTTTATTTTTGGTAAAGAATATTTTAAACAATGAGATTCACTAAAATTTCAAAAGCGAATACTTTGTCACAATACTTTTTTTTTTCTTCAATTCTGTGCATATGTCAAGAAAATAAAATAAAAGAGTAACGCGAAACTACAGCCAAAGCAAAATGTCTTACGCCTACTATCTTATCCGTTATACTTAAAGCTGATATCAGATTTCAGAGGGGAAAGGAAATTGTCTTGAAGCGTTTCGTGCAATGATTTGGTCACACAGAGTTTTCGCTCATCCACTTCCTGAAAACGTTAATGACACGATGCAATCCATTAGAAAGTGCTTTGTAAGAGTCGTTCAAAAAATGGAAAACTTATGATTTATAGGTTTTCTGATATACACAATAAAATTCTTTAAGGGCCGCTTTTTTTTCCTAAACAAATATTTATTCGTATGAATGAATTAATAGGAATCGTATTAATTAATATATTGATTGATTGGTTGATTTGGGTTTTTTGGCACAAAGACTATTCTTGGCCATACTGCGCCATTCTCATGGTAAAACGTAGAACATTTTTAATGTTTGAAGCTTCGTATAAAATTATGTATTTTTATGCATAAATTAATATAAAATAGCTAAAACAGACAAAGGTAAAATATGTCATATTGGTTTTAAAATAATAATTAAATGTAAACTGTTTAAGTTAAATATATGGTAACAGATATAAAGCAATTAAAATGTAAAAATATTTGCATGATAATTCCTTTTCAGCAATTTTGGGAGAATTACATTTGATGAATGGAAAAAATGGTAGTGAGGGGAGTCAAACGCTGGGCATTCAACCAAAATAGGACTACTAACTGTCAATTCGGTGTGGCATGAGGGACACGTTAATTAATATGATTTAAATGAAATAATTTGAATCAGTAATCGGCAATTGAATGGTTTAAAACATATCGTATATTGAAAAAGTGTTTCAAACATTTTAAATGAGAATTTATCTGTTGTTATATTGGAACTATTTCACATCTTTTAATATACCTTATTGTAGACAAAATAAAAATTGGAAAGGGAGTATATATATATATATATATATATATATATATATATATATAT